>JANRFK010000961.1:9166857-9180792 GCA_030068395.1 Apalone spinifera
CACCTGTAGGAGGTATGGCTGGTACAGGGAACGCTGGGGTGTCTGAGGGGTTTTGCTTGTGAGGCTTCTTGCTGGCCAGAGTGGCAGCTGAAGTGCTCTGAGTGACTGGTTTGATGCCTTACGGGGAAGGATCCCAGTCTTGGGCTGTAAGTAGCCCTGGTTTTAAGCAATTTGCCCTGATCTGACACTCTCAGCGGCACCCAGACCAACCTAATATATTACACTCAGCTTACTTCTTCCTCGCTTCCAGCTCTGACAAATGACAGGGCCTGTGGTGCCATTAAAACCCCCTTCAAACACAGAGGCCACGCCAAGCTCTTCTGGCTGGAGTACAGTCCTATGAAAACCAGGATCTAAGGCCCTTCTGGGCAGCTCTCTCATTCCCCTGGGGGATTGAAAAATCCCAAAGTACTCGGCCATGGATGAGGAAGCACAGTACTCACAAAGGGAAGGCTGATACGCTACCCCTCTGCCAGTTTGGCCTCAGGAGAAAGCTGACTGATGCCAGAAAGGGGATAAGGCAAAGCTGACATGAAATGAGATCTTCAGGGTAAAGACCAGGCTCAGTAACTCGGCTGGCCCAGCACGCAATGCTTATATAGGGGGAATAAAGGATGTGTGCCAAATGGTTGGCCTGGGTGTCTAAGATCCTGGGCTCTGCCATGTGCTTCTGGGGGGATCTTGGAGGAGGGATTGCCTCAGTTTCCCCATCTATGTCCTAGCAAAACAAGTCCTTTACAGAGGCAGGGAGAATTAATCTGGCACTGCTCCTTGGATGAATGGTGCTGGAAAAAGGCAAAACATTATTGCAAGGAGCAGCCACCCCTGAAATTACATGTCTGAACTCTAAGTTGTGCCCAGACATGGTGCCTCAGGGGATCCCTCTCACCCTGGAAGAGGCAGGATTTACAGCAAGGAGCCTCCCCCATACACCCAGCATCTGGGGGGGAAGGGATCTGCTCTAATGGGTGAGTAGTTCACTGCACCCCAATCCTGCCCCACCCCCACGAAGAGCCCTGCCAGGCTGGTAGTGGCACGGCCCAGCAGAGTAGTCGGGCATACAGGCAGCACCCCTTTGAGATACATGGAGTTGCTGCCCTTTTCAAGAGCTGTTGTCACAAGAAGGGATGTTAGCAAGCAGTCGACTACCCAATAAGCATAAGCTTAAGCTTATTGAGTAGTCGAGTGGAGTATCGACTACTCGCTCCCCACCCTCTGCTGCCTCTGGATGGAGGAAGCCGGTGCTGGGCGGGAGCCAGCTTAAAAGCCGGTTCTCCCAGCGCTATATCTGTGGTGCCACCTCCCCACCCCACTGCCTCTGTCAGAGGTAGCGGGGGGGAGGGGGCAGGGGAGGAGATAGGGAAGGCTGCTCCAGCAGCAGCTCCTGTTCACAGGGGGCCCAGTGGGGAGTTGAGTCCCCCTCCCCCATAGACAGGGGCTACTGCCACCATGCAGCCCCTGTTTGCAGTGGCCCAGGTTGGCCGTGGGTAGGGACTTCTCCGGCAGCAGCTCCTGTCCGCGGCCAGCCCTGGCCATTTCAAACAGGGGCCGCTGGACTCGGGATTCGGAAATTTCACCAGTACCTGTTTGGACGGAAGTTTACACTTCTCACTGACCATCAACCTCTGATAGCAATTTTTGGTTCACACACAGGTATTCCACCAATGGCTGCTAGTCGTGTGTAACAATGGGCATTGTGGCTTTCAGGACACACATATGAGATCCGATATTGGAAAGCCACTCTACATGGCAATGCAGATGGTCTCTCTAGGCTGCCTTTGCCAGTCAAACATCAAGATAGTGGCCAGAGGGAAATCTTTTACTTTGAACAGGTAGAGAGCACGCCCATCATTGCTGCACAAGTTATGAGAGCAACTCGTGTTGACCCAGTACTGTCCCAAGTAATGGAACTAGTGATGCGTGGAACATCTCTACGGAACTCTCAGGTCTCATCTGACCTTGTCCCCTACATGTCCAGGAGAACAGAGTTATCAACCCATTCGGGGTGCTTGTTGTGGGGAATGCGTGTCATTATTCCAAAAATACTGAGACAACAGATGTTAGAGCAGCTGCATTCAGGTCACTGTGGAATGGTGCGCATGAAAGAAATTGCACAAAGCTATTTTTGGTGGCCTGGCTTGGACAGTGACATTGAAGAGAAGGCAAGAGCTTGTATTTCTTGCCAAGGTGTGAGGAATGCACCTCAATTGGCACCTCTACACCCATGGAACTGGCCTGAAAAACCATGGCAACATATTCATGTTGATTTTGCTGGCCTATTTGAAGGTAGCATGTTATTGGTAGTGGTAGATGCTCATTCCAAATGGCCAGAAGTCTGTATAATGCCTTCTACTACTGCTGAGAGTACTATCCAAAAACCATGGGGAATCTTTTGTCGTTTTGGTCTTCCTGAACAACTTGTGAGTGACAACGGTCTACAGTTTGTCTTTCAGGAGTTTGGAAATTTTATGAAACCATCACATCACTTCAGCACCCTATCACACAGCTACAAATGGATTGGCTGAAAGGTTTGCCCAGACAATGAAACAAGCTTTGAAATCGGTTAGAGGACATTCACTCATACAAAAGAGTTTGGACACCTTCTTACTATCCTACAGAAACACTCCTCATGCTACAACCAAAGTGTCCCTGGCTTTTCTAATGATGGGAAGTCAGCTGTGCACGTGCTTTGATTTGCTGAAACCTTCAGAACCGCAACAAATTGTGGAACATCAGCAGCAAGGTCAAGTCATCAGGCATGCATCCAGAGCAAAAGATCGAACCTTTAGTCCTGGACAGCCAGTTTTGGCTCAGAACTATGCTCCTGGAGCTAAATGGGTCCCTGCCACTATTATTGCTCAAACAGGACCTGTTTCCTATACTGTTCGGACTGTGAAGGATCTCATCTGGTGGCGGCATGTAGATCAGTTATTGACAGGTTATTCCTGCCCCCAAGGCACATCTCCAGTTGAGTTGCCCGTCCTTCCCACTGCTGGTGAGCTACCATGTCAAGAATCACCTGCTCCTGACTCTCCTCCTCCGTCACCACCAGCGGCAAACAATAACCCCCCTCCCTGAGCAGGCTGATCCGACAGCCTCACCTGTTCACACTTCAAGGTCCCAGCCCCGTGTCAGGCCTGCACCCATAACACCTTTGGGTGCAAGAACGCCAGATGTCCTCCGTAATCCACCTAGAGAAAGGTGGCCTCCTCAATGGCTGGACCTTTAGTTGAGATTAACTCACAGATGGGGCAAAATAATCCCCAAGGTTAGCTGGGAACTTGAGGCCGTCTACCGTCATTTCTTAGGTTTTGTTTTCTTACATTGACTTCTTTTGTTGCTGGAGGCAACACACGTATCCCATCTGTGTTGCCACTTCTTATATCGTGGGGAATTTTACAATATAGGAAGAAATCAGTGGAAATGCAGAGAGCTTGAGTAGGTGCAAGTGTCCATTTTATTGCATAGCACAGAACTAACTAGAACAAGCCCAAACTAGCTGGGCTGACCCCAGTGACCTACTCAGTTACTATAACAACAAGATCTATATCTACAACCCAATACACAACACCACCGACTGATCTTATCACATTCATGGGTCCTGATCCACAGTGGGAATCAACATTAAACTCCTTGGAAAGCCGTGGAATCACATTGCTGTGAATGAGTTCAGACACCAGCTCTCTTATTGTTGAACCTTCTGATTTCCGGCCTTGTCTTGTCTTTTTTCCTACCGGTTGTAGGTATGTAGACAAATAGAGCGGGCGAGAGGGTGTGAGGAAGGATGCTGCTTTCTACAGCTGCTTCCTTCACTGTCTTGCTGCATAGATTTGGGAAACCAATGAGCAGCCTTCCATCTAATTTATACACAGCCATAACGTATTAGGGTGTAGTACGGAGACACACAGTTCAATACGGGTCAGATCTAGATGTTGATTTTCAATAAGGCCTGGGGCACAGGAGAAGTTACACAGAGTACTGGAAGAAAGCTAATATTGTGCCAATATTTTAAAAGGGTAAACAGGACGAGCTTGGTAATTATCAACCTGACAGTCTGACATCGATCCTGGGCAAAATAATGGAATGGCTGATACAGGACTCTTTTAATAAAGAATTAAAAGAGACTGATATAATTAATGCCAATTAACATGGGTTTATGGAAAATAGATCTTGTCAAATTAATTGATGTATATTTGATGATAAGATTACAAGACTGGTTGATAAAAGTAATCGTGATGTAATAGACCTCTGTGAGGCAGTTAGCTTGAGACCGCACAACATTTAGATTAAAAAGCCCTAGAACAATTTAAAAAATCAACATGGCACACATTAAATGAATGAAAAACTGGCTGACAGGCCTCGGAATGTAAGTGTAAACAGGAAATCATTGCCTAGTAGGATCCTGCAAGGGTCTGGGGTTTGGGCGTATGTTATTACACATTTTTATCAATGATGTGGAATTCAAAATAAAGTCAGTCTGCAGATGAGAAAGCTTGGAGGAGCGGTAAATAATGAAGAGGGAAAGTTTCTGATACATAGCTGGATCCCACGTAAGCTAGATGCAAGCAAACAATAGACATTTTAATACAGGGCCGGGCAAAATACCACCAGGGGGCCGAATCCAGCCTGCCAAGCCACCACATTTGGCCCACTGGCCACCCTGCTGGGGCCCTCAGGCACACAGCTGCCACCGTTTAAAGCCCAGTCTGTGGGGCTCTCTGCTCTGCAGAGAGAGGGAGGCTTTGTGCGATCTTCCTGCCCCCAGCCCAATCCTCAGCTCCTATTGGCTGGAACAACCAGCCAATAGGAGCTGAGAGATTGGCTTGGGCGATGAGGGCAGCACAAGCCTCTTCCCCCTTCTGGAGCTGAGAACCATATGGAGGAAACAGTCTGCAATTTAAAGTGATCTGGGGCTGCATCAGGCAGGGAGCCCAGCCTGCCTTGGGGGTGCTGCAGGGCTGCTGGCCAGGAGACACTTGGTAAGTGTCTCCCAGCCAAAGTCTGCCTCTGGCACCCCTGCCCCTTCTGCACCCCAACTCCCTCCCCCATGTCATCATCCAAACTTTCTGCACCCCTGTGCCCCAGGTTACAACTTCCTTTCAGACCCTGTGCCCCCTTCTACACCCCTTCCCCAGGCCAGAGTCCTCTCCTGCACCCAAACACCCTCCAAGCCCCTGCACCCCATTCCCCTGCCCCAGGTCACCACCCAAACCCTCTGCAGGCTGCATTGCTTTTCCCCTTTCTCCCAGGTCAAAGCTCCCTCCCAGACTCTGCACCTCCTCCTAGAGTCCCTCCCCCAGACCAGAATCCTCTCTTGCATCTATACCCACACCCTGACCCTACACCTCAATCCCCTGACCCAGGTCACGACCCCCTCCTTCACCCAAACTCTCTCAGACCTCACACCATCTTCTGCACCCCAATCCCTTACCCCATGTGCCTTTCTGCACCCAATCTCCATCCTAGACCACACATCCCCTCCACAGAAAAGTGCAGCCCTTGACCACTTTCCAAAATCTTGGAGTGGCCCCCCACCAAAAATTATTGCCCACCCCTGTTTTAATATGACCAGAGGAAAGTTATACACTTTAGGACAATAAATGCAGGCCAGACATACCATTGTGACTCTGTAAAGTACTTAGGGGTTGTGATAAATAATCAGCACAACATGAGCTTCCATTGTTACTCTTGGATGCATAAACAGAGGAAAATCCACTAGGACTCGAGGAAGGAGGTTAAATTACCTCTATATGTAGAGTTGGTGTATCCACTATTAGAATCCTGCATCCAGTACTGGTGTCCTCTCATCAGGAAAGATGATGATACATTGGAGCAGGCTCAGTGAAGGGCCACAAAAATGATTAGAGGATTGAAAAATCGTACTGTAGAGTGATAACTCAACATGAACACCTAAAGAAAGAGAAGGTTAAAGGGTCACTTAATCACAGTTTACAAGTACCATGGGGAACAGAAATTTCGTAACAGAAAGCTCTTTAGTCTAGCAGACAAAGGGGCTGTAAGCAGAAAAATTCAGGCTACAAATAAGGTGAAAATGTTTAACAGTGAGCGTAATTAACCACTGGAACAGTTTACCAAGGATTATGGTGGATTCTCTCTCACTGGAATCAATATTGGATATTTTTCTAAAAGCTCTGTTCTAGGGGCATGGCTACACTAGGAAATTCTTTCAAAATAACTAAATTCAAAATAATAACCCATAACAAAATCGAAATAGCATGTCTCCACTATGGGGGAGCCTCAAAATCGGTCTGAGGCAGGCTCCGTTATTGTGGTCCCGCTACCTCGACTTAGAGCACTGGGGAATAATTGCTTCGAATTACTCTGGAGAGTAGTTATTTTGAAATAGCGGCAGTGGAGCACATATACTACTGTTTCGAAATAACTACTTTGAAATTAGTGTTACTCCCCGAGGAATGCAGGAGTACAGATTATGAAATACCCAGCCCGTTATTTTGAAATAATGGGCTTGGTTGAGTGGATGCTCCGCTTATTATTTTGATATAACTCCTTAGTGTACACCAGGGCTAGGGGATAACTTCAGTCCGATGTGTTATACAGAAGGTCAAATTAGATCATCAGAGTGATCACTTCTGGCTTTATAATCGATGATTGAGATCAAAACTCTTCCAAATCTTGAATTTTGGCTAAGGTGAACAGAGGATCAAAGTTCAGATCCAAAACCTCATTAACCTGAAGTTCAGGGATTTGGAAACGCTCATCTGTGATGCTATTTATCTATTTAAAAAAAAAAGAGAGAGAGAGATTTAGTTACAGCTGATTGACATTTGTTTCTCCTATGAAAAATTGTAATTGTTATCAAAACCTGAAATCTGAAAATGCTTGGTCCAAAATTGTCCCACAGTGAAAGAATTGTGTGAACAGTGCTGAAAACGGAAGAACGTTCAACCTAAAACTGAGAAAACCTTTGTGTTTGGACATTTTTCAGTTTTTCAATGAAGTGAAAGATTTTTAGAGAAAACAGAAACTTTCCACCAAAAAGTTTTGTCTAATATCTAATTATCCAACAAAAACTGGTGTTGGCACCCCAGAGCAGATAATAAGCAACTAGGACTAGTTCGGTAAGAGGGGTGCTGTCATAATGAGACATAAACAAGGACTAAGACTATATTATTCTGTTTTAGCTACAACCTAAGAGCTGGGCAAATAACAGACTTTTGGGTTTGCTGGAAATTCTGAAAAATCAAAAACAAATTTAGTTTGGGTCAAACCAAAATTGATTTTTAAAAAGTTTTGAGCAAATTGAAAAGTTTTTCAAATGTTTTGGGTCAAATAAAAGGTCTAGTTTCAACAACATCAAATTGTTTCATTTTTACAGTATTGTTTTAAAAATAAAATTAATGGAAATTTTGAAACAAAGTTGTTTGATCTATTAAAAGTTTTCATTTTTAATATATTTTTAGGGTGGGAAACATGCAGATTTGGCAACACTGAAAAGTTTAGTGCATTTGTGTTTATATAATTCAGTAAAATGGCATAAATTCACTAAACATTCCAGCATTGACAAATCTATATTTTTTCCAGAGGAGACATTGAACTTTTGTGCGAAAAATCTTCACCCAGTTCTACGTATGAGGCTTAATTGGTTATGATCCTTGGATGAAAGGAGTACTATTCACTCTCACAATTCAGGGCAACTGCACCTGTATTCCCCAGCAAAAGTAACTCCTCAGCCATTACCTTTGTTGGGTAGAGATCTGTGTCTCTCTCCCTTCTGACTTAGGTATTCCAAACCCCATAGTTTCCCACCTAGACTATGACTTCTCAAGGAAAGCCAGGCTGCCTAAGCCATCCTGTTTTACTTTTCTCCTCAGTGAGATGTTAAACTGTGCAATCCACTCAGCTCTTTCTAAGCAAGCACATTTATTCTTAGGGTAAAAGCATGGCTGAGAAACCATTTAAAACAATACAAGAACCTGCACACATGCTAACAAGCTTACAGAGATCACTTCCCTGCTCCCACAAAGCCTCTGGCCTGTGACCAGCCCTTCAATTCCTTCCCAGGGGCTTTCCTGTGGTCACAAGATTCATCACAGTTTCAGCTTAGAACAAGCACACACACTCATGAGTAAGTCAGTTACTCTTTTATGTTGTTTGTCTTTGAACTGTCCTCATGTAACAGAAGATAATCACGTGATCAGGGTGAAGTTTCAAAGGCATTTGTAATCCCTTCTTCCCCCATACATGCTAGGAGTTCCACTTCATATCTATTGACCCAAAGGTCTGTTGCATTGTTCAGCATCATCTTTGAAAACTCACAGTACATCCCTGAAGCTGCATTCTGTCTTCCTCCTCAAGAAGTTCCATATAATTCCACAATTATACATCAACATTTGCATTAATACACTGACCACCTAAAATATTTAATCCACTAAACTTTGTCCATGAAATTGGCATAACTGTCACGTACACAAAGTAGTACAAAGTATTAGTGGCAGGAGAGGTAAAGGTTAGCAATGCTGGAAAACAGAGTGCGATGTGGGTATTGAGAGAGCTGCAGGAAGATTTATTTGGGAGATTGGGTATCTGCTTCAACAAGTTCCATTATGGATGTCCCTTCACTCTCCCAACAGCCCTTCTGAATCTGGGTCAGGTTAGCCCATCAGAGGATTCAGTCAAGAGCAGAAGGGCACCTGATTGCCTCTCCTTAAAACGCATTTGATGCCCACTGGTCCGAGGAAGCTCAGAACTACCTCTCAGGTTGACAGCTTGATGGATGGGTAATTTGCACCCTGATATCACACCCTGTCCTGGCTGTTAGATGCCATGCCAATCATAAATTTCAGCCCGCACAGAGAGAAGATGAACAGCCACTTGTCTCATGGAGGTGAAAGAAAGAAAGAAGCAAACACCGCTTTCACAAAGAGAAATGATTCCCACATCCTTTGCTAAAGGCCTCCTCCCTTCCTTGGCTTGGGTAGACAGAGCCCCACACACCCAGTCCCCCTCCTCCTTGGCTGGCACTGCAAAAGCATCCCCTCCTGTCTCAATCCACTTAAACCCCCATTCACACCCGATAATAGCAGCAGCTGGGGAGCAGATCAGATGTTTAATCTGCATAAGTGGACCCAGCGTACTTTGCTCTCGCTCTCCGGTTGCCAGATAAACATGATATCCTAGAACTTGCTTCCCGTGTAGCTTTCCCGGCTCTTGCAATCTAATGGCTGGTCTTCGGTGCAGAGAATTTAATTTTTCTCCCATTCCTTTTAGATCAGTCAGTGTCAGTGGGATACTGTTGCAACAATTGACTTTATTGCAGGTTAGCCAACAGTTGGCAAGTTCTGAATGTTAAGGAGATCTATTTTGTCATACAAAGATCAGTGCTCTACACTGAATTATATATGAAAATTTAAAGATTTTTTTAAAAGAATCTGGTAAATGTTAAAAAAATCATGGTACAAATACTTTTAAAAGAGCCCATATATTGCAATTTGCCCTCGCTTTAATTATTGATCTAAGTGGCTTCCTTTCATCTAATTCTGCCTGTGCTAGAAGGAATTTTTAAAAAAGGGTTAGGCCCCAAATCCATTTACATTTAAACATCCTTTAGAGACAGATTCTGGTCTCAGTTGTGCCAGTACAAATTTAAAGTTGCTGGCGTGTTACTCTGTAGCTAGCCAATGGTATCTCATTGCAAAAGCTGCATCTATTCATCTGTCTGTTGTACTTATCCAGCTCCGATCACCCACAGTATCTGGGTAGCTCTTAATCTTTCATGGGTTTGTCCTCTCACTGGCCCATGGGGTAGGGCAGTGTTATGATCCCCATTTATAGATGGGAAACTGAGGCACAAAAAGGCATAATTACTTCCTGATGGTCACACAAATTCTGTTGCAGAGCCCAAGTTTTTCCAATCCCAAGCTAGCACCCTACCTACTAGACCATCCATGATTTCATGAGGATTCAAAAATGGATCAAAATGCAGATTAAATAACTCCATTAATCCATGAAGAATTTTGAAAGAGTAATGAGCTCTCTTGCATCTAGGGCAGGCTGGGCAAAATACAGTCCACCAACCAAGCTACCGGATCCAGCCCTGGATCCAGAGGGGAGCCCCAAGCAGGCCCCCTGCTTGCGTCATCCCACCCGCACGCCACTCAGAAAAGCAGCTGCAGGGCCGCTTCTCTTTTAAAACTGTGAGCCCGAAAGGGAGGGGCAAAGGCTTCAGGTGCTGCTGCCGGCACCAGCACAATCCTATTGGCCAGTTTCTAGCCAGAAACGGGCCACTGGGAGCTGCCTGTTTGAATAACAGGCAGCCACGAAGCACTACACACACACTCCTCTGGCTCACACGCACATGGCCCTGCCTGCCTGCCTGCCTGCCTGCCTGCCTGCCTGCCTGCTTGCCTGCCTGAGAAAAGTGCTGGGCTGCTGGTCAAGAGTCACTCTGGTAACTCTCCTGGCCACAGCCTGCCTCTGCAACCCCAGCCCCTCTCTTCTTCAACCCTCTGTCCCCCAATCCTGCCCCCTACTCCACATACCCAAACCATCTGCCCCTTCCTGCATCCATATATGCAAGAGCTCTCAGTGGTCTGAAACCGGCAGCCCCTTATTTGTCCACTCAGCCACTTCTCTGAATTAAAGTTACTTTAAAACATCTAATGAGTTTTGATGCCTCCTTCACCCAAACCCCCTACCAGACCCCACTCTCACTCCTGCGCAGTAATCTTTTACCCCAAGTTCCCTTCTGCACCCAACCTCCATCCCAGGCCCTGCATTTCCTCCATTAATATCATGGAAGAATGCAGCCCTCGACCACTTTCCAAAACCTTGGCGTGGCCCCCATAAAAAATTATTGCCCACCCCTGGTCTGGGCATAAACCAACTTCTAAGTAGTTTGACTAGGAAATATATTTTATCAGGGGGCAGGTGTTTCATAGTTGCTGACTGCAGGGGGTCTTGTTCCTTCTTTCTGAAGCATCTGGTACTGGCCAGTCTCAAAGACATTCTGCTGGCGTAGCTGGGCCATCACTGTGCTCCAAGCAGCTGATGCTTCCCGGTGTCCCAACTTCTGCACAAGCCAGCCTTCAGTGCTTGCTGTGTTAATACTGTGAAATTAAAGACACGCAAATCTGATTCATGGTTCTATCAAGAAACACAGAATCCCTGTTGGTCTGAAATCGCTCATGTTTTTTGCTCTTCAGGTCATGCTGCAAAAGCCCATCTGTTTGATAGGACTTCTGGGGAGAATTGAGGGCACGGGGTGGAGTTTGCTGCTGGTTTATCGGCCGGTGTGTTAATGTTTTTATTGCGTTGGGCTGCTGGGTGATATTTTAATTGACTGTAACGATAGTCAGAGCAGCGAAAGTTCACAGGCTGACGCAACAACCAGCACAAATGCTCACCAAAAGAACTGAGTTGGGGCCCCTCCGGAGCTACAACTGTGAGTCTCCACAGCTTGAGCTAGACAGCCAGCTAAGATCTGTAACAGACCATATCCTCCATGGCTCAGCCACAGACCAGGTCGCATAACACATAATTGCCAGGGGTTAGCCGGGCATGTTTTATATTCTTTTAAGAAAGCAAGCAAGAAGTTTGCAGAGGCAATCCTCACTCAGTTGTGTTGCGCATCCCATGCTTGCTATTATACACGTTGAACACAAAGAGCACTCTGTTACTCCATACATACATTCATGGGACACATGACTGCTAATGCACAATGTCGCCCTGGGCTTTGGCCTGTAACCTCTTGGGGCTGAATCTGCCCTTTGTTCCTTGGAGCTGAAGGGAACAAAGAGGGCAGCTGGTCACTATAATGGTTTTACAAGGCACTTAGACAGAGTTCTCCATCTGTAGCCCCTGAAAGGCAATTTACACATGTGAGTTGGCATCACTGTCCCATTTGAAACGTGACTCATTGTAGGGAGGCGGCATGGCCCCCCCTCCATCGCAGATGCGGAGGGAACGCTGCAAACTATGGGAGGAGAGCCCTGCCCCGCATCCCAGCTGCGGAGGGGTGGAACAAAAAGGGACGTATAAAAGTCTGGCTGAGCAGCTCAGCTGCTGAGGGAGACAGGCACTTCTTTGCCTCTGCTGGAGTGGAGCACCAAGGAGAACCATTACTGCCTCAGTCACCAGCTTGAGCTTCTAGGGAGCCCTGCTATTCTCAACACTGAGGAGCAGCTATTGCTGCCCTTGGCGGTGTATCCTGGCAGACTGAAGACAACCCCTGGACACAGATACGTCCAGGGGGGAGAGAAGGAAGCAGCCCAGGGGAACCAGGCAATAGTCTGGTTGAAAGCGGGCCTGAAATAGGCCAGCAGGTGGCGGGTGGATCCCTGCTGATTAGGGCTCTGGGCTGGGGTGTGGTGGAGTTGGGCAGGACAATGTCCCCCCCCGGCACACCCGGGTGGAAGTATTTCCCCCTCCTTAGGACAGGAGGCCTGTGCTCTGCCATCACCCTTGCCCTGCGTGCCCCCAGGCTGGGCTGGGACTGCAGGCCAGAGAACTGCTTGTTGCCTCAGCCTGCTTACAGGCCGGGTGAACAGACTGCTGCAGCTCTGCCCGCTTGCAGGCCAGAGCCTTGGCTGTTGGTACCCCTCCCAGACAGACTGCTATCGGTCTCCCTGGTTACAGGCCAGAGCCCTTACTATGGACAGCCTGCCCTGCTTGAAGGACAGGCCCCTTGAGAACTGCTAATTCCCCCTTTTCCTGCTTGGAGAGGGTTTTAGCAGACCCAGGGAGGCATGCTCCATCCTCATCCACAGACGCAGAAGGATGGCCTGCCAGCCTACACTCATCTAGACCTCCCTCCAGTTACTCCCGTAGTAAGCCCAGCAATTTCTGCTTAACTAAAGTATCTTCCACAGAGGCATCCTGTCTTGATCGGAAGACATTAAGGATACATCTACACAGCAGTTATTTCAGAATAACATCTGTCATGCGCTGTCTACACAAGAAGCCCATTATTTCAAAATAAATTCGAAATAGCAGACTTCTTACTCCGAATTCCTGTAAACCTCTTTGCATGAGGATTAAGGAAGTCAGCGGAATAGCTATCTATTTCAAAATAAGTGCTGTGTAGACAGCGCCAAATTTTGAAATAAACTATTTCGAAATAAGCTACGCAATTTGCATAGCTCAAATTGCGTAGCTTATTTCAAGGTATGTGCTACTGTGTACAAATACTCTAAGAGAAGAATCCACCATTTCCCTGGGCAGTTTGTCCCAATGTCTGATCACTTACTAAAAGTGTGGGCCTTATTTCTATCTGGAATTTATCTGGCTTTAATTTCCAACCACGGGTTCTTACCATGCCTTTCTCCACTAGATTATAGAACCCTTTAATGTCTGATATCTTCTTGCCAGGAAGCTATTAATGCGCCATCACTGAATCACCCCTTAGTCTCCTTGTTGGTAAACTACACAGATTCAGCTCCTTCTGTCTCTTGGTAAAGCATTTTTTCCAGATCTCAAAGCATTCAACACCCTTTTACAATGAGGACCCCAGGACGGCATCTGATGTTCCAGTGTTGGCTCCGCTACTACTATATCCACAAGTAAAATTGTCTCCCTGCTTTTCTCTTAATATATCTAAGAATTGCATTAGCTCCTTTCCTACAGCATCATGCTAGTAGCCAACATCACGATACTGTAGGAAAATGCATCCTAGGATACTGAGGGAGTTGGCAAATGTCCTTGAGGAGCCTTTGGCCATTATCTTTGAAAACTCATGGAGATCGGGAGAGATCCCGGATAATTAGAAAAAGGCAAATGTAGTGCCCATCTTCGAAAAAGGGAAGAAGGACGATCTGGGGAATGATAGGCCAGTCAGTCTTACCTCGGTTCCTGGAAAAATTATGGAAGGGATCCTTAAGGAATCCATTTTGAGGCACTTAGAACAGAGGAAAGTGATCAGGAATAGTCAGCATGGATTCACAAAGGGCAAGTCATGCC
>JANRFK010000961.1:9183244-9197005 GCA_030068395.1 Apalone spinifera
CTCAAAATTAGTCCAAGGCAGGCTTCCCTAATGTGGACATGCTACCTCAATTTAAAGCTCCAGGAGGAACTGGGGAGTAATTACTCTGAATGGCCTTGGGGGAGGAGCTATTTTGAAATAGCAGCAGTGGAGCGTCCACACAACCACTATTCTAAAATAGCTGTTTCAGAATAGGCGTTATTCCTCATGGAATGAGGCTTACAGAAGTCGGAAGAAGCCGTCCGTTATTTCAAATTTATTTCGAAATAACAGAATTGCTCTGTAGATACTCACATTGTTATTTCGGAATAACTGCCATTATTCCGACATAACGCTGCTGTGTAGACGCACCCTAGGACTGGCTGACACAGATAAGAGACCCCATGGTATCCCCATTATAGCCAGTCCTACCTGTATCTCATATGTCAAATTCATCCCCTGGTGCATGTAAAGTGCACTAGAAAGGAAGCTGGCTCTATGCATTAACTGGACTGCATGTGGCTATATGGGCCATGTGTCAAACTTTGCAAATGTGGGTCCACAAGCTTGCAGTGGTACTATCACAGTATCACTCAGTGGCGTGGCAGGCACATCTTTCCTAATAGAAAGAGGCTACAAGGAGGCATTACAGTTCATTCTTACCCCAGCAAGTGACCTATATATTTTTGGCCTTCACCAGCAAGGGAAGCTGATAAACGTCCTCTCTTTGTCTCATGGCATCACGAAGCCTTGAAGAGTACAAATGCCCTAAAGACATTTTTTTCAAACAAAATGGATGCTGCGCTTTTTTTCACCCCCTATCCATGGGGGTCTGAATAGAATAACTAACAGGTTCCTTTGGGATGTATCATGTTAATTCCACTCATGGAAAAAAAAGATCTTTTAAAATGCCACTCATGCCCAAAGCCCAGAGGAGATTTCAGGCTTCCCGATTTGTGGAATACAACACAGTATCCCACTGGAACCCATTAGATGGCCTATAGATAGCCGGCTGGATGCACATACACAATATGCATATATGCCATTCAAAAGTTTAAAAGCATTGCGAAGCAATTACATACATTTTCCATTCCAACAACAAGACTAATGGGGGCTATTTGCAGCCCAGCGCAGTAGATTAGCATGGCACAAAAAAATAGCTAAATTCTCTAGCATCAGGCTTCAGGGAGAATGATTGCGGTTTTTATTTTCTCTTGATCTTGTAGGGATGTATCATGCACACACACAAGCTTGTGCCTCTAAACACACAATCTGGCACACAGCACCCAACTTCAGAGACACAATAGGCTCTCCAGTGAATTTAGGTCTCACAAACATATTGATACATATCATGCTGTCAGATGCACTCTCATATTATATACATACCGGATCCACATACATACTGTATTAACGTATGCCACACAGACACACACAAATTTCCTCTGGCGTGCATACAAATAAACTCATACATGCCACAGTCATTCACACATGTCCCAACACAGACACCCTACACACCTGATAGGCACAATGCTCTCCCATAAAAACACTCACACACATCTCCATCCCATGTACGTATGGACACACACACAGAACACAAATATACACGTATACATTCACAGCCTATACACGCTTTCATCATGCTATCTCACATGTTCCCATACAAACATACTTAATATAAGTACAGGAAACGACACTCACCTTCACTATGCCCTCCTACAAGCCTACAACACACACACACACACACACACACACACACACACACACACACACAGTTTCTCATGCACCCCATATACAAATATGCAGAATCACACAGATTACAAAACATGCCACAATTTTTGCATACTGTCAGCCACGTGGACAGTACACATGCATATTGTCCACTCCCATCTCTCTCTTTCTCATGCATGGGGTTCATCAGAAATGAAATGGGACTTATTCTTCAGTCAACAGGTGGAGTCTTTGTGACACGACACAGAACAAAACCCAAGACAGCCACACCACCCCGCATTGAGGGAGTGCCATCCTGCATCATCCTGCTCACCTCATTCCTGCTCTAGGCTGCTTCATTGCCTCCTGTAAGACCAGCCTTGGCTCAGATGTGGACCTTGTAATTCAATAGATTTGCAGATACGTCTTGGATCAATTGTAATTCTATTTAAAGGACAGTCAATAGAGCCATCGCTGGGGCTTTCTGAGGCAGAATTTCATATTCCATTTAATATGCACTGAATGGAGCAGCGAGGGCAGAATGCATTTCACTGCCGAGGAGACATAAAGGATGGGACACAGGAAGCCTCTGAAAGCATCTTGCTTTTCTGCCAGATGCCCTCTGAGACCTTCACTGGCTGGATGCAGGGCAGCAACATGTGGGGGAGACTGTTCTGCATTTTTGCTTGATTTGTTAGAAAGACTGAAATGACCATTTCACTGATGATCCAGCATCATAGCAGAAATAGCCTGCATCTGCCATGCAAGCCAGCCAAATGCTAGGGCTGTTCCTGGAGCCCGAAGCTCACATTCACAGAGCTGGCCATCTTCACATAGCATGACTGCCACACATGACTGGAGAGAGACTCCAGATTTACACTTGTGGTAGAGAGACATGCAGCCTCAGAATATGGAATAAATTCAAATCTGGGTGCATAAAGTCAGGCTCGAGTAAGTGGCCTGATCTGCCAAGATTCTGAGCACCTGCTCCTTCCAGCACACAGTCAACCTGTGGAACCCCTTGCCAGAGGACATTATGAAGACCAGGACTTTAACAGGTTAAAAAAAACTAGATAAATTCATGGAGGATAGGTTCATCAATGGCTATTAGCCAGGATGGGTAGGAATGGTGTCACTAGCCTCTGTTTGTCAAAGTGACAGGGTATGGATCATTTGCTGATTATGTGTTCTGTTCACTCCCTCTGGGGCACCTAGCACTGGCCACTGTTGGAAGACAAGATTCTGGGCTAGATGGACCTTTGGTCTGACTCAGTATGGCCATTCTTATGGGTTTCAACAGGCACTGAGGGTGTTCATCAGCCCTAGAGGAGCAGGCTCTGAAGGCACAGGGAACAGAGGGATAGCAGCAAGATGTCCTGGGGCATCCAAGAATCTTATGGCTAAGTTAAGAATAGAACCCAGCCTCCTGAGTTCACAGTCATCTTCTCCCCAAAGCTTCTGGCAGGGCCCATTGCCAAGTAGCCACTCTACTAGAAAGGAGGCAGCACTCCCGTGTCTGGAGTCAGGTGGGGTATTGCAGGTTTCCACCTGCAATAGCCAAAAAGAGCATGGGAAGCAGATCAAGGTCTGAATCAGACTTTCAATGGCTCCATCGGTGGCTTTTGGCTCTTCCTCTTGACATGAGGAGCCAGGGAAGATGCTAGTTACCTTAACCCCCCCGAAAACACTGAGCATTGGGGGGCACATGCCAGCCACAAGGATCCCATTAGGGTTCCCGAGTGACAGAGTGCCTGGACTTGGTCCCTCGGTGCTGTTTTAGGTGGAGGTGAGTGAGTTCCTTCCCAGTTTCTGACTGCTAACCCTGGTTCTCGGTTTGTAGTGCAGCTGGAGTGACGGATTGCAAGAAGCCCGCCTCTAGGTGGAACAGCAGACGGATTGTGCAAGATTTGTTACTGTAACACACCTGACATTGCTCTGAAAAACAGGCACTTGCAGAGACCCACAGGCCTAACCCTGTGCAATGAATGTTGTACACTTAGCACTCTCATGCAGCAGGGCAAACATGCACTAGCGAGTTAAAATGGGTGAAGGAGATGTAGTCCGAAGTGATGACCATGGAGATAAGGACATAAGAACAGCCATACTTGGTTAGACCAATAGTCCATCTAACCAGATATCCTGTCTTCTGATGGTGGCTAAAGCCAGGTGCTTCAGAGGGAATGAACAGAACATGTCATCCATCCTGACTCCCATTCCCAGCTTAGAGCAAAGTCAGAAAATGTTGACCTTCCTCCTCCCTATGGCTACGTCTAGACTGCATCCCTTTGTAGACAGAGGGATGCAAATCAGGCACTTCGAAAGTGCAAATGAAGCTGGGATTTAAATATCCCGTGCTTCATTAGCATAAACATGGCCACCACTTTTTTTCTAAATGGAGTTTTCTCGGAAAAAAACCAGCAGTTTGGATGTGATCTTTCGAAAATACAACCCTTTTTCGAAAGATCCCTTATCCCTCATAAAATGAGGTTTACAGGATCTTTTGGAAAAGGTTTGTATTTTCGAAAGATCGCGTCTAGACTGACTTTTTTTCCGAAAAAACTCCGTTTAAAAAAAAGCGGCGACCATGTTTATGCTAATGAAACATGGGATATTTAAATCCCCGCTTCGTTAGCAATTTCGCTGTGCCTAATCTACATCTCTGTGTCGACAGAGAGATGTAGTCTAGACACGCCCTATGATAGAACCAACATGGATTAGGGTTAGGGTAAGGATTCCAAACCTTGTTTCTTCCTAGTCAGAGGCAACTCCTGGTGCCAGCTGGGGCAGGCCTTGGTGTAGCATAAGTCAGTTTGGAAAGATTCGATTTTTGTTGGTAAATGTCAATTTCATCAAATGCAACCACTGAAAAAATATTTCCATGAATAATCATCTCAATTTACAGCTAGGCAACTGAGAACTGATGAGAGTCAGGGCAATTCCTTTGTGCATATTTGGGCATGCCATGTTGGCTCCCCACTAATTTCTCACTATTTTGAAAATTTAAATTAACCAAAATCTTTTTTTAAATTCCTAAAAAGAACCATTGCTATTGTGACGGGGGAACCTACCCCCGCACTCCCAGCCTCGGGACCCGAGGCACCGCGTCCCGCGCCCAAGCTCTGCCGGCACCGGGAGCATGGCGCAACATGGCGGCGGGGACAGCGGGGCCGGGGCAGACCGGTGTGATCCCCGCGCATGCGCCGGCCGGCCAGGACAGAAGTCGGCGGGCGCTAGGACCCGGGAGGGGAGGCAGCCCCGTCTGGCACAGTGGGGCAGGGCGGCAGGATGCCGGGTGGGAAGTTCAAAAGGGCGGAGAGGAGGGCACGGAAGGGGAGGAAGTGGGAGAGCAGGGAAGATTCTGCTCTCAGCCGCCTATGCAGGGCCGACGAGGAACCCTGACGGTGGCAGTGCAGTGCGAGGAGCTGGCGCCAGCAGACGGCAACCAGGGGAGCGAGACCGGATGGAGGAACCCGGGGTCGGAGGCTTCCAGCGCGCAGCAGGGTGCGGACGGCAGCACAGAAGCAGTGACACCAATCCAGGTGACGGACCGGGCAAGCGAATCCTCGGGAAGAAGGGCGCCGGGAAAGGACCGTGGGAGCGGAGAGTTAGAGGCCGGGCACCGGGGCTGATTCGGTGGCTGGGGCAGTGGCCCCTGAACTGAAGGTGCACCGGAGCCCCTGAGAGACGATCCGGTTACAGCTATCATCCTAGCATTGCTAACATTATTTTTAAAAAGTCAAGTTCTGTTAAGCCTAAACCACGTGGACCCCTTCTATAACAGTAGCAATGAGCCACAACAGTGTTCTAATCCCAGCCCTGCTGCTACTCTTAACTACTGTCCTTTGTGGTGTGGTAGCTCCCAGAAATCCCAGCTCTGTTGCACGAGGTGCTTTCCAAACATACAACAGAGAAAGTCTCTGCCACGAAGAGTGAACCTGCAAGTCACTTCATCTCCTTACGTTTTCTTTCCTCTTCAAAATGGGGAGGGAACTACTTCCAGAGGCCTACAATCTACAGATGAAAAGAGCTAGTTATTAATAAAGAAAAGGGTTTTCAATGTGGTTGTTCATCTAAAATGCTCCCTTAAGTGCAGGAAGAGACACTAGAGCACTAAAGATACAATTTTTATGCAACTTAATAAAAGGTAAAAGGATATCAAAATCCCCATCCCTGCACTCTGTAAAGGGGAATTTGATTTTGCTTCTCAGTGCTCGTATTGATCATTAGATTGCATTTCGTGAGCAAAATGGAGGTTTTAGCTGAACAGAATCCTGCTATTTGTGCCAACTTGAATACTGCCTCACACAGGGAACCTGTAACCTCTCCCCATCAGGCAGAGGGTAGGCACTTGATTTCCTCCTTGTTAACTTGCACACGCTGCTGGGAACGATTCTTGTGCCGTCAGTTACGTTGTGTCCTGAACCCATTTTGTGCCAGTGCGGTGCTGCTCATTAGATGCATAAAATTAGATGCATAAGATGCAGGAAAATGGACTCCCAGGCAGATCTCCTCCTCCCCCCAGGAGGAGGAGGGACCATGGCCTTCTAATCCTCTCTGTGCCAACCAGCTGGGTGTGCATAGGAAGCACATTTCCATGCCGCCCAACATTTCAGGTGGCAAAATGAGGCTGGAGAGGAGTCCTGGGAGTGAAGGCGCGGAGCTCTGGTGGTCCCCAGGAGGATTGGGTGCTATCCCAGAGGATGGGAAACTCAGGAAGGGGGGCAGTTGCCGGGACAGCCCCACCTCTCTCTCACCCCACAGCAGCTGCTCTGCTCCCCCTTCCCGGAGTTGTGACCTGGTCCCTAGCTCACAGGACTGCAACATCACTCACCACGGGTGCTGGAACTAGGGGCACTGGGTTGCTGCCTTTCCCCCTGACTTGAAGCGGTTTCCATGGTAAATGGGGCTTACGGTTTGGTTCAGTGGCTCTCAGCACCCCACTGTAGAAATGGTTCCAATGCCGCAATCCCATGCACCCGGGATGAGGATGCAACGCCCCAGGGCCCAGAGTGGAGAGCCAAGCCCAGCCACCACTGCCCCCAGGACTGGGTTGTTGTGGCTCAAATCAGGCTAGTCCCAGAAAGCCCAGGACTGATGGTAGGTTGGTAGTGGCACCTAATGGTGAGCCTCTATGGACTTGGGCCTTCAAGGCTCATCTTTCTGGCTCCTGGGTATACAAAGGCAGCCTCTCCCCAAGTCTCTCAGCACAAAGGGCCCTGCCTCCTTGTTCTGTGTCCCCAGCCCTTCCGCAGGTGGTGTCTTTTGTGTCGTGTGGCTAGATGGGTGGCTGAGGTGCCATAGGGCTAGAGCAAACTAGCACAGGCCAAGGCCCAGCTTGTGCTGGGGCTGACAGACCAAGCTCAGGAGCGTGCAAACTAGGGTATCTGTTTCTGGATGCATTCCCGCCTCATCTCACCGGGAGCCTCCTTCCTAGCCCAGGGCCCTCATTGATCCTGGTTCGGGACCCGAATCAAGGCCCAACAGGCAGCCTTACGTGCACATGGATCGAACCTCACTCTATCCCTGGGGGAAGAGGAGCTCTCAGGGGGCACCAATCAGCACAGCCAGTGTCAGGGGAACACAAGTACCAAGCAGCATGCTGTTGCTGCAATCAGTCCCGGATGAGTCGGGGGGGGGGGGGGGGGGGGGGGGGGAGGGTCCAATCAGCTCGTGGCGGGGAAGGAGGGCTGTCACCTCGGCCTGTTCTAACACATACACCAGTTCCTGGAAGCCTCACTCTTTCTGCAAGCACTTCTGCTGGAAATCCAAAGCAATGCAGTGGCAGGTCCCCGAGGGACAGGGACATCAGGGCCAGATCTCTAGCTAGGATAGGGTAGATCAATGCACAGTACAGACTGAGGGTCATTTCAATTCAGCTCAATTCAATGGCATGGGAAGCTGAGCGAATGTCCCTCGGGGGTCTGTCGAGGCAAGTACACTGCACCACGGCTGGGCACATGGCATCTGGGGCCTCCCCAGGGCACACGACAAATCCATCATGCATTGCAGGCGTGGGCTGAGTGTTAACTTCCCTTGCCCAAAGCTTATGGCAATCGGTGAAGGTGCCCAATCTCGAAATGAATTGCTCCGCTCAGTTCAGGGGTAATTAACGTATATCAAAGAAGAATTTAACCAGCGTGGTGATTTCAGTAGCATACAGTGATCTTGACCAGCTTTTCTGAACTGCCTAAAAAGCACAACGGCAGCACATTTCCTTTCCTATTATGCCTCTGAAATTAAGTTAGATGACCCTAATAATAGCATCGCTTTTAAAAAATGGCATGTTTCAAGAACAAACTCTCCAATGTCGTCGGCCCGACATATTTGTCTTGTGGTTAATTTCCACTTGCCGTTGTATTACTAGACATTAACATGGTAGCTTTGTTTAATCTCTGGCTCCGTTGCCCATGGCTGACTCTGAACTGATCACTCGCCCCGCTGATGAAAGTCGTAATTCATCCTTGTTAGCACAATTAGAAGGAAATTGGATAACTGTGCCACTTCTCACGGAAGGTCTGGGAGAGGGTGAATCCTTCTCCCCCCTCTTCCCTATTCTCAGAGGTTAACTAGGTTTGGCTGACAGAGAAATAGACATTTCCCTTGTAAGGAGATAGGGACGAATTAATTTAGACTTTAAGAAGTTCTGAAGTGGGTGCTGAAGGTTTTGTTCTCCTCCTCTGTTTGATTTGATTCCTCTAATTGATTTCTATCACCTACCTGCACAGCCTCGGTGTGCGATAGAAATCAATTACTGCATGCTGTTCTATTGCACACGCTGCCGGAGCACAGACTCAGCTTCTAAGCCCCTTCTTTCCACTCCCAGACACTCTTCTTCCTACCTTATCACTGGATACTCGAGTGGTGATTTCAAAGTTCAACTTCTCTGAGGATTACAAAGTGTCCTGCTGACACCTGATTGCCTTTGCCCAATGCAGAAAGGCCTGGCTCCCCTCGCCTTACTGATTGGATGTTTTAGCCAATGTCTTTGCTTAATTAAAAATGTGTATTCCATACCAAACTGGCTATGTTGAAAGATCACACTGGTTGCAAAGCCAAGTGCTCAAAAGCAAGGAAATGCCAGTGCTGTAAGCTGAGCACTTGTGTGGCCACCCAGGACAGAATCAGGTGCCGAACAGCTGATTAGCAGAGCGGCCATAGCCAACGGGAGATGGTGGTGCACATGCCTTGGTGCACACAAAACAATTTATTTTGCCCATGGATGGAAAAAGTTAGAGGGAACACTGGTCCTGCGGTTTCCTGAGCTCAGGTTCTGGAAGGGACTGTGTTCTAGAGTCTAATGCAGACAGCCACTTCTTTCCCTGTCCAACCTGCATGCCCCCTGTGCCTCTGTGCCCATTCCCAACCCTCAGGCCTGTCTCTGCTCCCCACCAGCATCCTGCCTGCTTCTGCCCCTTTCTCTTCCCCATCCCATGCACCCATTCAGTTTGTCTCAAGTCCCCTACCCCCATATCCACTCTCACCACCTGTCTCTTCTCTCTTGCCCCCAACCCAGCACTGCAGAGCCTGTCTCTGCTCCATCTCCACCCCATTTCTGACTTCTCTGCATTCCAGCCAGGCTGCTTCCTCCTTCTCTTGGGCTTCGTCTAGACTACAAGTCTCTTTTGAAAGAGAGCGTCTCGACTACAAGCAGATTTTTCGAAAAAGAGAGTTGCTTTTTCAAAAGAGAGTCTAGATGCTTTCTTTTGAAAAAGCACAGTTTGCATTCAATAGCACCTTTTTTTGAAAGAGTACTTTCGAAAAAAGGCATTATTCCTCGTAAAATGAGTTTACCGCAATCGAAAAAACTGCCATGTTCTTTCGATTTACTTTCGAAAGAACACAGCTGCAGTCTAGACACAGGTGAAGGCTACTTTCTCCGAAAAAACCCTGTAGTCTAGTCACACCCCAGAATAGGCATGCTGAGAGCACAGGAAAGACAGGCTCCTACTCAGTGTCCACAGCTGGGGAGACATTTGCTGGGAAAGTGGTACTCAGCTCTGCAGAGACACTGCAGTGATGGCACATACACAGGCTAGCTCAGGGCTACTCAACATGTGGCCCGCGGGTGCAATCCTTTGAACATGTCCTCCACTGGGAACACGCGCCACAACGGCAAGGCGTCTCCCAGGCGGGGTGAGCACTGAAAGACGCAAGCGGACGGGCTGGCTGGAACAGACGGGTACAGGGTGTCAGCATTTCTAGACCCCAGGGAGAAGGTGCCGGGAGCACCGCGGCATTGTGGGAAGTGCTGGCTGCTTAGCATTGTGGGCAGAGCCAGGTGCTGACTGGCTCACACTAGCCACCTTTGGGTCTGGCGCTGTGGCTTAAGGTTTAATTTTTGTATTCATGTCTATCAGTGTGAAAAAAGATATTTGCATATATTTGCATGTATTTACAACCACACTCGGCATGTGCTGTGAGTATCATTGTGGCCCCCAGGGCTTCCAAAGTTGAGTAGCCCTGGGCTAGCTGGTAGGCAGGAACCGTAAGGAGCTCTGCGCGGTGAAAATGGAATATGCAGGGAATTTAGATGCCAAAACTAACAAATCTCCACTGAGCGTCGTGATGCCCAGCTCTGCCACTGGCCTCATGTCTTTGCCTCGGCTGTGCCTCAGTTTCCCCAACTGTAAAATGGGGTTAATGAAACTAATTTGTAAGGCACTGTGGGATCTACTGATGCAAAGTGTTATATAAGAAGTAGCTATTCTTAGTATAATTTGATGAGATTCTAGAGTTTCTGAATTAGTGGTGAACAACCTGCGGCCTATGGGTTGTATGTGTGGCCTGCGAGATGTTTTGTTTACCATTACTCATGCACAGGGCTGCCAGACTCAGCTGGCTTCTATCGGCATAGTTTTTCTCCTACCAATATTCTAAAGTGACACACACGTAAGGCAACAGCGCATGCAATGAGGTGCGTGCTGATTGCACATACATTGACTGTGAGAGCCACGTGCTCCCTCTGCATTGGTTCAATCAGCACACCCTACAAATTCCAGGTACACAAGCTCAGTTAGCAAAACTACCCTATCCTGGGAGACTGTCTTGGAGTATGTCTACACTTACCCCTCTTTCGAGAGAGGAATGCAAATGATGACATTTGAAATTGCAAATGAAGCCAGGATTTAAATATCCCGTGCTTCATTTGCATATTTGCGTTATGGCGCTATTTCAAAATAGCGCTATTTTGAAATAACAGACGCTGTTAAGACGCGGTTGTTTCGAGAGAAAACCCTTCTCTCAAAATAACTGGTAAACCTCATTGTACGAGGAATAAGGGTTATTTTGAGAGAAGGGTTTTCTCTCAAAATAACTGTGTCTGAACAGCATCTGCTATCTCAAAATAGCGCTATTTCGAAATAACACCATAACGCATATATGCAAATGAAGCACGGGATATTTAAATCCCGGCTTCATTTGAAATTTCAAATGTCTTCATTTGCATCCTTCTCTTGAAAGAGGGTGCAAGTGTAGACATATCCTTGGTTATGACAATCTTGAGGCCCACTGGGATACCATTTGCAGACCACTCACTAACCTAGGTTGCCCATTGCAGGATTAAATTCACAGACAGATAAATGGCTCTTTTCAGCCATTTAAACTCAATTGAATTAAGGCTGTTCACACTCTCGGGGAGTGGGCTTGCATTGATTGATCTAAATTGGTTTCTAAAGTTAATTCAGCTAACAAGCAGAGTGCAGACAAGCCATAACATTACCTTGTCAATTAACGCTTAGACAACCTCTTGGAAATGAAACTTTTCAATTATGAAATAAAAAGTTTGATTGTGGAAAAAAAATCAACAACATGTGACCAAGCCAACCAATCAAACTCAACAGTAGAAAAACAAAAACATCTCCAAACTCCAGAAAATGCAAAGTCATAACGACAATCCAAGTCCAAAAAAAATCAATACGATTTTTTCATCGGGTTTTAAATTATCAAGAAAGTTGAAATGCTTTTAGGAAAATATTAATTTGTGGAAAAATGCTGTTTTTCATTGAAGAAATTTCAGTGACATCTAGTAAGACCACTGTTGCAAATTGAACATTCATACAGTATACAGTCTGTGGACTGCTTTTCTGAAGCACAAGCCCCATTAATTCCTGTTGAAGTCAATGAGAATATCATGAGTTCAGAACCTTTCCGGATAAGATCATTTATAACAGGGATCTGTAGAGTCCTAGAGTCCTAACTGCAAGTAATTCTAGACAAAGTTAGCCTTTTTATTCTGAGCCCTGGTATTCATACCCTTCCAGCTTTCTCCTCCCAGGCTGAATTTTTTCATGATGCGTCTCCACACAACGGTAATTTATTTGGAGTACTTTCAGAAGGATTAAATGAATCATTTTTAAATGATGGGGTTGAAAATAAGTAACATATTCCTGTATTGTTGGTATTTTGCCCCTTTGCATTAGGACATTCTTAAGTTTTAGTTGGATGATTATTTGGTTGGTTGGTTGGTTGGTTGGGTTTTTGTATGTTTGTTTTTGGTCTTCTCCCTGAACTCAAGTCTGATAGTTTTGCAAAGTTCAAAGTTGTCATGCAGTTAAATACCATCTTCGGAGGAAGGTATAGGTCTGTGGCAAGACTTTGATTTCAAATGAGAGGCTTCCTTTACCTTATTGGTGATGTCCATTCACTATTTGTAGTTGAACCGATGCTAAGGGCACACTAATGTTGTACACTGAATCTTCATCAAAGTCTAGACACCCCCGACTCTGCTCTTTGGTTCTGGCATTTAGCCTCTGACTCTAGTTCTGACCTCCAGTGCTGACCAATGACCAGGTGAGACCATCTGCAAACCAGCCTCCTAATACCAGATCACATTTGGGAAGGACCAACATCCCCCTTTGGACATAGTCAAAATCTTGAAAGAACATCAGCTCTTGAGAGGTTTCTGTTGAGAATGGCTGAATACTACAAGTGCTTCTCCGGCATTTCAGCCCCATCCAATCAAACTGTAACCATAAAGTAACAAGGTTAAAGTCACTGTTTACATTAATCTAAACCTGGAGTAATTCCACTGACCTCAAAGGGAACAGGTCCACTAATGAAGCTGTTCTAGATTTAACCCCATCAAAAGTAAGGATTTGTCTACCGAGTGAAATTGACAGGAACAGCACTTGCAGAATAGCTATGGGCTTTCAATGTGCCTGATCTGATTTTGGAATAATTTCCTCACGTCAAGAAGCTCTAAGATCAGAAATGGGCCCAGCAAGCACACCCACTGAGCACTTGATCCACTGAGGATCAAATAAGAGTGTATTGACTGTGGATTCAAGGTTTGGATCATTAAACAAGGACCTGCAAAGAGAAGCCAACTTGTTTGCTCCAAAACATTTAGTACAGTTAGAAGCATGATGTTCTCACCCCCCTTCACCTTGCACCTCGTAACAGAGACTAGGAGAGGTCACCTCACTTTTCTGAAGCCACCAAAGGCTAACAAAAAGCTTGAAAGCATAGACAAAAGAGAAAGCTTTATGGGTATTGCTGCTAGAGTCTGATTTGAAATGTATAGCAGAACCCCAAGCACACAGAAAAAAATGCAGGGGGGACAGGACTGATTTAGTTGAAAGGAAGCTTCCCTATTCACTCAACCCAGCAGTCTGAAAGGGCAGCAGATAAGAGGCAGTTAGCATGAGCAATGAGCCGGGAACATGGTTAAAGAAAAAGAACATGGTGAAAAGAAAAGGAACATGGTTAACGTTGAAAAGTGAAAACTGGAACTACATGCTGGGGAGGGGGAAAGCAACGGGGGGGATACCCAGCTCCCTGGAAACCACTGTTTCAGCCTTTACTTCAGAGACTGCGAGGAAAAATAAATTAAAATGATTGAGAGGTTGATCAGAAAGAAAGAGATTGTATCTGGGTATGTCTACACTGCACGGTTATTTCAAAATAAGCTCTTCTGGGACAGTTATTCTGAAATAGCTTATTTCAAAATAGCACATCTACGCTATAGGAAAACCTCAAAATCAGTCCGAGGCAGGCTTCCCAAATGTAGACGTGCTATCTCGATTTAGAGCCCCAGGAGACACTTGGGAGGAATAACTTAGAATGGCCCTGGTGAGGGGCTATTTTGAAATAGCAGCA
>JANRFK010000961.1:9197105-9209614 GCA_030068395.1 Apalone spinifera
GGGGGGGGAGTCGACCAGCCGCCGTCCTCCTCCGGGGTCCAATCCGGGGCCGTGCGGGTTTTCATCACCCTGACACACCATCTATTATTTCAAAATTATTTCGAAATAACGGAATGGCTGTGTAGACGCGCTCATTGGTATTTCAAAATAACACTAGTTATCTCAAAATAACGGTGCACTGTAGATGCACCGTCTGTGTGCAAGCCACTAGCAAAACACACACTCGGGGTGCTAGATTCATGAGGTTCTCACCCGTGATCTTCCTGCTAGCTCTGTTCTCTCCCTGAAAATAAAACTCCCCTCTTGCCATGATGCATATTCAAAACCCAACACTGGTTCAGCAGCCAATGTGCTGCAATTTATCCCTCTCATTGTAACCGTGGCACTGTTTATTTGCACTCCTCCATCTCCTTGTTGTAGCCAGCTGTTGTCTCTAGTCTTGTGTTTGGACTGTCAACTCCATCTTTCTGTAATGTATTAGCACAACAAGGATTGGAATCTCTTGGCTCATAGGGACAGATTTACAAAGGCATTTATTTAGACACCGAAAGATGCAGATAGGCATGTTTGTATACTCGACATGACACCTACCTACGTGAGTCAGGTGCCTAACTCTACAGATTTGTGGTATATTTCCCAGCATACAAAGAGAGGAATTAGATAAAGCTATTTTGCCGGAAGGTTGCAAGGTAACACTGCTTTTAGTGTTTAGAATTCAGATAGTAACACTAAGAACCCAAAAACCAAGAGGGGCAAAGCAGGCTGCTTCTCAAAACCAGAGACATAATTCATCCCTCCTACCTCTAGGCAGGCTGGCAGTAGTTTGCCTCTGATTGCACATTTCACTACAGACAGAATCCCCTGCCTGCAAGCAGGACAAGGAAATGCTCTGAGAATGTAAAGCATTAGCACCTGTGATTAACGCAGGACAGGATTAACGGGTTAATTTTTTTAATATGTTAATCGCAGGAATTAATGCTGCGCTGCCCCTTTGACGTGCCACTCCGGCACGTCAAAGGGGCAGCGCAAGCGGAGCTGGAGTCCCCAGCTGATGCCCAGCTCCACTGTTGCAAAGTCCCTTTGAAGCGCCGGAGCAGCACTTCAAAGGGACAGTGCAAGCAGAGCCAGAGATCAGCTGGAATGCCCAGCTGATCCCAGGCTCCTAATATGATGCCCTTTGGGAATGCCGCTGGGGCACTTCTTAAGGGGCAGTGGTTCATGGAGCCTGGGGTCAGCTGGGCACTCCAGCTGATCCTGGGCTCCATGCAGCACTGCCCCCATTTCAAAGGGGAGGTGCACGGGATTAATCACGCACTTAATCGCGCGATTAAATTTTTTTCGCAATTACATTTTTTAATCGCTTGACAACCCTAATTTAAAGTGATACATCACAGTTTGAAAACAGTTTTCTTGGACCACAACTTTCAATTCACTTCTCACTACAGGCAGTGGGCAAGTTCCAAGAAAAATGAAACTTCAAGAAAAAATAGAAATAAATACAAATTCTTTTCCTTCCATTTTCTCATGAGCTCTTCTTTTCACCCACATCCATGCAAATGAATTTTTGCTCACGCAGACTATAGGGAAAGGTTAATCACTAAAACACATGCTTTACTTTAGGCACGCACCTAAATGCTAAAGGCACATACCCAAAAGTCTGGTCATGGATATTGACTAGGGAAAGAAAGGGCCAAGTTCTTGGGATAAGTTGTTCACTAGAAATAGTTTCCTCTGCTCTTTTGATGCTGGGTTACAGCTTATCAATCTTTGGATCTATGATTTTTCTATGGTTTTTTTATTTCTACCCCAAGCAGATCTCGTCTCGTGTGAAGACTCTGGGGAGCGTGTGTGCTAAGTGAGCGGCTGTCTAGGGAACAGGTTTCACATATACAGGGGTGAGGAACCACTGGAAAATGTCAAGTACCTGGTGGTTAAGAACAAGAACAGGACAGATTTGAGGAAACTCAGGCCTGAATGGGCCGCTGGTATCACTCTACAAGCCTATTAGATGCCAGAGTGAAACCTCGTGCCAGTGCTCAGGCTACTTGTGTCGGAGCTCTAATCCAAAGCTGCACAATACAAAGAGCCCCAGGGTTATGATGGTGGTCTGGGTCCAGGTGATCCCCAAAACTTCCCAAGTGGTCATTGCTGAACTGCACCGGAGAAGCAGGAAACCATGCAGTGCTGCTGTCCTACGGGGCAAAATAACATTTTCCTTCCTAGAGTGGTTGGTCTGGTTTCTTCTCCCAACAACACACTGGCTTTAAAAACTTGGAGGCTGTCCCCTGGCTGTTCCCAGAGAGACCACTGAGAAATTGCTGGCCTTGCTCCTTCTACAGGTTAATTGAGCCAGATACATGAATAGCTTCTGGGGCAGCAGAATTCCTCAGGACGTGACTTCTGTAAAGGACAAAACAGCTCCCCCAGCTTCATCGGTCACAGATGGGCCTCTCCACCCGGTGCAGCAGATGTTTCAGCTCCTTAATTGTTCTCTGGGTTACTGGTTTTAATCTTCAGCAGCATTTCCCACGCAATTAAAGCTGATCAAATAGCCAGAGCTTGGGCCGTGGTTGGCAGGAGAGCTGCTGAACCTGGATTATCCTTGTTTGTGGATATCCTTGTTTCTGCTAGGGTTTTGTTCCACAAGTTGAAATCCTTGTGGATAAGCACTGTCAGGCAACTCGATTCCCTAGAGCAGGGGTGGGGAATCTTTTTTACGTTGTGGGCTACTGACCCACAGAAAAATCTGTTGAGGGCCTCACCTAAGGGAGGAGCAAAAAACCCCACAACAAACCCTTGCTGGAGATAGATGCTCCCCACATCCTCCTCACAAAGCAGAGCCTTGGGGGGGGGGGGGACGGGCAGGCTAGTAGATTTTGTGTGCTCCAGTCCCCCCAATCCTGGAGGGGGGGCACAAGTCTCAGAGGCTGGATCCAGGCAAGCTGGGGGCTACATCTGGCCCCTGGGCCTGAGGTTCCCCACCCTGCCTTAGAAGCTTCAGGAAACAGGGTAGAGCTGAGGACAAAACTATTCTTCCTCCATCTCCTAGGCCCCTAAATGAGTTTCATATTGTCCCAGATTTTGTTCCCCTCCTTTCTAACCTAGCTTCTTGTCCCTGCTGTATTTTTATTATAAAGACACTGCATATTTTACACTTCGGTAGGTAGGTAGAGGGAACGAGGGAGAAAGCAAGCAAGCAAGCAAGTTAGTTTTAGAAGCTTCCTCCATGAAAAGTTTTCCACAAAAACAACTCAGAAGCTCACAAAAACAAGCTCATTTTTCAATAATTAGGGAGGATTAAATTGCACATTTAATAGTGATGAAACTACCGACTACGAGCAAAGTGGAGATTAAGTCACATTCCAATCCAACAGTGCCAGTTCATTAGCCAACGTTAAATTGCTTACCTCGAATCCGAGGCTGAAAACAGTCTGCTGTTCCTTTAAGTGGCTCCCGGTGAGGGTTCAGTGATTGTCTCAGTGGAAAGTGAGAGTTCCCCCTAGTGCAGAGTGATACATCATGGATAATAATAGCTCTTTCCAAAATAATCCTCAGGCAGAAACAAAATCCAGCAGAGAAGGAGGTGCAGAGTCAAAATGGGGCACCTGGCTTTGTCGTTTAGTTAGCACTATAAATACTCCAAGTGTTGCTTGTGTCACCGCTGTTGACATAATGTATTATTATTATTATTACTCAGCCATTAGGGCTCTAATGCCTGTATTTTTGTCTCTTTATTACCTGCCACCTCTTCATTCCAGGGCTGTCTTCCTTCTCAGAACTTCTGATTTTCCACCTTGCGTGGATCAGCTGCTGCGAATGCCCCCAAGCACCATTCTCTCTGCCAGGCACTTGGGACTCTGAGCAAGCCTGGAGGGGGACTACTGAGATGATACTGTCACTGGAGCAGAGGAAAACCTGAATTTACCATCCCCACCTTTCAAGTTATGTTACAAAGATGCAACTCAGACCAGATGCATGGAGGGAATCACTACGAATCTGGGTTCAGACCGAAAGAAACCTAGGATCCTTTTGGGGTTTTGCATCAGATCCACAGAGAGTCAGCATATGGCCCATCCGGGTGAAAAGCCATCTGCTCTGAGCTTTACTTTGAGCTTTCTGATATTAGTATCAACTGGAAATTGAAAGGAGAGTTTCACAGGGCTTTGAACACACCTGTCTGGAATACAGATGCTCCCATGAGCCCTTGTCAAGCAAGACTGCTCTAGTGATCACCTCCTTCCTTCCAAACAAGAATGAGTCACAGCATGTTCCACTCAGTGACCTGAGCAGCTGGAGTCCAGAAAACACTCAATCCGGAACTGAGGGAATAGCAGTGAGGGAAATGAACCAAGAGATGATCAATGACCCACTCTCAAGAATTCTATGCCTCGAAGTTACAGTGTCTGGTGACATATAAATACCTTATGCAGACCAATAGATGGATGGATACATGAACAGAAGGGCAGGTAGATCTCAAAGTGGACCTATATTTGAAATAAAGTCCTTTGAAAGGTGTAAAACACACCGCATGTTCACCGGGGAAGTGTTCTATCAGCTCAGTAACACTGCCTCCCTTTGGCTCCATGGCCTTGAAAAAGGTCTGCTTGCTTTACCCCAGGGCAAAGTGAGCATAGTCACAAATCAGATATCCAATACACAGAAACCTGTTACAGAACACTTTAATGTGCCTGGACACTCATTAATGGATCTCCAAGTCACCCTGTTGTTTCAGGCCAATTCCACAAGCCAAATATACAGGGAAGGATTGGAACTTAATTTCATTTACAAGTTTAATTCTTATGCAAATGGAATGAACAGGGACATCTGCTGACTCCCACAATACCTTCCACATCCTAATGACTTAACCAACCAACCAGCCAATGGAGGTACTAATTGTTCTTATCAGCCTCTTGTAACTACTTGAACCATCTACTCACCTTCTCTCCCTTTTTTTTTCTTCCCCTCCTTTTCTCTTTTTTTCTCCCCGCCCCACCTCCCCGCCCCCTTATTTATTCTTGGATCTGGACTTCTAATACTCCAGTCATCTGAAGAAGTGGGGTTTGCCCATGAAAGCTCATGATACCATCTACATGTTTTGTTAGTCTTTAAGGTGCTAGTAAACTATTGTTGTTTTTTAAGTTTTTCCTGTTACAGACTAACTCGGCTACCCCTCTGAAGCGTAAGAAAATGATACCAACTCAGAATGGTGACCGTTACCTCTCTCACATTGCACTGGTTTAAATGACAAGACAGGGTGGAACATCAGATCCCGAACCTCCAGACTAGAGCTCATTGAGGTTTTGAACCAAAGTTTTTCACCATTTTTAAACATTAAAATTCAAAATGCTGGGGGAGAAATCTCACTTTTTAAAAACCTTTTTGTCTTTTTTTTTCCAAAAAGAAAAAAAGAGGGAGAAAAAAACAGGGCGAAAAAATTTCTGGACATTGGAAATGTCCCTACCTTTTGAGCAGAAATGAGCTTCCTTTAGAACCTTGGCTCTTAAATAACTCATGTCTGAATTAGGCGAGAATCAGAAACCCAAATATTGCTAGAACTGATGGAAGAGTCAGAATCCAGATCGGGAACTCCTTTTTTAGGTCTAGCTCCATCTTTGGGGTTCATCCACCACCACTGATGTTGCTGTCATAGGGAAATTCCCAGGCAAATTAAAATTCTTCCTTATGGGCACATTAACTTAAGAATGAGTCATGTTCGTGTGAACTGTAGGGGTGGGAAAGGAAATTAGAGAACGCCAACACGACTAGCGCTGGTTGAATAAAACAAGAAGAGCTTTGTGAATGAACATAGCATATTCACAATGCTGTTAATTTTAAAGTTATATTATTAGCTGTCCAGGAATAGTTGGACCCCTGCCTGTTCATTCATGAAAATGTTCAAGATTCCCAAAGCTTGCATACAAATATAAGTAAATAGTCTTCCAAAATATTTGTAAGTCAGAGTTCAGTCTTTCCTCTCCTTTGTTCATCCATCTACTCTTTATTCTCCCGTTTAAAAAATTAGCCATCCAGTTAGGCACCAAAAAATTGCCATGTCACTTAGGAAGAAGTCAGGAAGAAGAAACAATGCCATGTGACTAACCAATGCTGGAGCAGAAACAATACAATGATTTAGCTGATCCATCACATGATGCAAATACAAAACCACAATGAGATAAAATGAGCAGTTTGGAAATTCCCCATAAGCTGAAATTTGGTGGCATCAAATGAATGCTTTCAATAGACAAAAAGCTCATGAAACTGGAAAGAAAGAAAGAAAGAAAGAAAGAAAGAAAGAAAGAAAGGCTGATTCATTCTACATTCAATACATAATTTGGCCCAAATTCTCTACTGGAATAAACCGAAGTCAATGAAGCTACATCAGTGTACATCTGGAGAAAAACTGTCTTATTGTTATAATTATGTATTGTATTGCAATTGTGTCTAGGAGCACCAGTCACAGGCCAGGACCTAGCTGTGATAGGCACTGTACAGAGAACAAAAAGATAATTTGAGCATCTCTAACCATGATTATTTCGAGCCATTCCTGGACTAGCATCAATGCAAAAAAACCCTCTGAAATCTGTATGATCAGGAAGCTTGTGCCATTTTCCTAGGAGCAACAATTCTTGAGACCTTCCTCGTATTTGAAAATATACTTCTGAGCAACTAAAAGGAGAGTCATTTCTCCAAGCTGCTTTTCACTTTCCACCTTGTGGGGGATGGGCTGGGGAGCAGAGAAGATTTGGTGAGGGCACAAAAGTGGCATTCTCTGCCTCTCGGAGTGTGTCACAACATAAAATAGAAATACCAGTAATAAGAGCCATTATGTCCTTAAGGCTAAAATAACATTTTCATTAGAGTTTATCTCAGGCATCAAGACATTTTGTGATAGAAAATGATGAACTTGTACTAGCTGCAGAGCAAAGGCTATTTAATCAAAGCCTTTAAGCAGATCAGACTTAATCATGAGACATTTAAAAATAATATATCTATAAACAGCACATAAAAGGGAGTTTTGGGGGCTGTCTTAATGGAATCAGAAATCTTGAAGAGGAGTCTTGTGGGCGTTTTCACTGCAAGGCAAATATGTCTTTTTTCCCCTTGCAATGTAATTTATTCAGTGCAGCTGATATTAGAAAAGACTTAACAACCTAAGAACAGCCATACTGGGTCAGACCAATGGTCCATGGAGCCCAGTTTCTCATCTGCTGACAGTGGCTCATATCAGATGCTTCAGGCGGAATGAACAGAATAGGGCAACTATCAAGTGATCCATTCCCTCATCATCCAGTTCCATCAACTGGCAGGCAGACACTTAGGGATTGCTGGAGCATGGGGTTGTACATCCAGGTCAATAAAGGAGCCCAGAGAGTCCATGCAGCTCTTGCTATGCTTTGTGAAAACTACCCTCACTCCAATCTGGTGGGTGGCATTTGCCCTCTCTCAGTTCTACTGTCAGTTTTGCCCAGCAAGGTTACTGTGGAGGGCTGGGTGGGAAACAGTTTTCCCATGCAGTGAAAATGTTTGTGAGATTGAAAAATGACCCTGTTTTGAATGAGACCAAAAAGTTGAATCTCCAAAATTCTCACAAGCCAAGAAACTCAAAGTTATCCAAAAGAACCTGTTGAATTCACTGGAATGAAAGATTTCATTTGGATTTTGACCTTTTTTTTGGTTGGTTGGTTTTGTTTTGTTTTTTAACCTTTTTGGTTTTGAATGTTGGAATGTGGCTTTGAATTGGGAAAACAAAACTTCCAGTTGAAAAATGTCAATCAAAGCGGGACCATTTCAAAAGATTGGTTTCCAAAAATGTTCCAGGCCAGAGATTCACTGAAACGGATGCTGCTTCACCAGCAATTTCCATTTCGATGAAGCAGCCTTTTGAAGATGGGGTGGGGTGGGGGGAAACTATCATTCCTTGAAAAAGTTTCAACTGGCTTTAGTCCTCTGGACAGGCCTGCCATGTAGGAGTAAATGTTATCCCAAGAGGTGTAGGGTTTTCATGCATCTCCAGCAAGCCTCTTTGAATTCCATTGAAACCATAGATCATTTTCCGAGTTTCTTCCTTAGGCTAACTCTCGCCAAAGGCACTGGGCCAACAGACCAAATTCTGAGCTCTTGCTCCACCAAAACTTAAGTAAGGACCTCAATGGTCAGTCCAATGTAATTTGCATTATTATTTCTTGTTTGTGCCACAACTGCACGAAAAGGCCCTGGTGGTGATCAGGACCCTGTTGTGCTGAGCAGTGTACAGGCATAGAATCAGAAAATGACATTCTCCTATCATCTAGACACGATGCTCAAGTGAGAGGCTGAAGAAGTATCTTATAGATGGGGAAATAGAATAGAGAGATTGAGTGATTGACACAAGTCTAAAGCAGAGCTGGAAGTAGACGTGTAGTCTTCACTAGGCCATAACCAGAAGGCTTTCCATGCTCTTGCTGTTTAGCATCGCATCTGGATTGTCACAAGGGGTCTCCAAGCATTTTATAAAGGTGAATTAATTACAATCATTTACCTTTGCATAGCAGCTTTTATCCCTAAGGTGTCCGATATTAAGTCTTCAGCTTATGTTTAAAATGAGAGCTCTCTTTTAAGATTGCAAGGGGGGCTGAGCAGAGAATAGACAAGATGAGAGCCATGCCGGTTTCACAACAAATAGCACAAGTGAAATGCAGCCAGCTCTGGGGTGGAGTGTGACGCCGCCATTGCATAGTACAGGTAGGGTGCATTGTAGCCCAGAGCACTGGAGCAAACCTCCCATATTCCCCCCTCTAGCACCCTCCAGTCCAACTGGCCCACATGCTGCGTGCACTGGCCTTCCCAGCTCCTCTACCTCCCCCACCCCGCAGCCCAGCTGGACCGCATACTGGGCTTCCCACCCCACCCCCTTGCATTGCACTGGGCTCCCACCCCACATCACCAGGCTCCCTGGACCCCATCCCCCATAGTGCACCAGGGCTCTCTGATCCTAGATCCATGGTCCTGCCAAACCACAGATGTTGAACCAGAGCGTTCCGATTTATAGAGGTGCAATCTGTAGCACACTACACATGACAGGACCCTGGGTGGCCCCCTTCTTCTCATAGGCGTGAAAGGGCATCCTGTTGGTTAGGCACTAGCTTGAGAGTTCTGAGTTCAAGTCCCTCATCTTCCACTGACTCTTCCTACGCCTCAGTGCCCCCTCTGTAAAATGGGGACATCACTACTTATGGGAACACATGAAAGCCAGTAAAGTGCTCACATGCTCTTGCAAAGGTGCCTAAAATAGATTGATGCACAAACCTTCCCTGGGATTTAGCCCCTGTTCACAAATGGGGAAACCTTAGAGGTGAAGTGACAGCCCCACAGTGAAGCCATCACATGAGGCTAAATGACCCTCATCGCCACACTTGATGAAACGGTGCCCCAGCTGGGAACAGGAGCCAGAAGCCCTGCTCCCCAGGCCCTGCTGGGACCTACATGAAGTCAAGCACATATCTGCAGCCAGCCAGCCCTGGACTTTTTCCTTAGCCCTGTTTTCAGAGTGCCAGATTTTGAAGAATTCTCCTGGCAAAGAATTCTGCCGATGGCAAAAGGGAAGGAAGAATCAAGCCAGCCAGGCCCACGGCTCCTTTCTCCGGGCAGCCCGGCTTTGTGATCTAGCGCTGAGCCCTCCTGGCAAACAGAAGCGCAGCACTATCAGTGGTAGAGCAGAACAGGAGCTCTCTGAAATGCAAATGGCTCTTTTGAGAGGATCCTGCTTCCAAAACAAGGATGCTGCTGACTCATGCCTAGGAAGGGCCGAGAGAGGCTGCTCCTGTACCCTGCTCTCCTCTCTAGTATTTCCTTCTCTCTACAGGCAGCTGGAATCGAGCCATGGACATGCCTTGGGAAGCTTCAAAGCACCACAAGCTCCATGTGGCTCTGCAGGACACCCCTTTTCTGACTTGCCTAGTGGAAGAACGAAGCAGCCCTATGTACAGGGATGGGGTCTGACTTCGAATCCCAGCTGCGCGGACAGCTGGGGGAGTCCAGGACTAGCAGCATACTGACATCACAGCAATCTCTGCCATCTTAATCCCATGATACCTTGTGTTACTACAGTGCCTTTATGCAGCAAAGTCCTGCAGGAGTCCATGTACATTAAACCGGATGCACACTGCGCCTCAGTGCCCCCTCTGTAAAATGGGGACATCACTACTTATGGGAACACATGAAAGCCAGTAAAGTGCTCACAGTGAGGTCTAGTAGACTGAGCGCTAAAGAGGGACTTGGGTCAGGAGACCTGAATTTTATTCCCAGCTTTGCTATGGGCCCAGCTGGGTGACCTTGGGCAAGTGGTTTCACCACTTTGTGCCTCGATTTACCCTTCTGTACAATAGGGACAATGACTCTGGGTAATCTACTGATACAGGCTGCTGTGTATTATTAAGGCTTCGTTATGTGGCCACTTCCATCAGTGCAGAGTAAAGGTATATGCAGGACTGCCAAATGTCACAATTGTACCACAAGCCTTAGGTATTTGATGACTTTCTTAAAGGCCCAGTTCCGGGAGTCAGGGGATTATGTGAGAATTTTGGCTTTCACAGAAAAACAAGTTTCTAGCCCCAGTAGAGAAAAGTTTGAAAATATGACACCCCCCACTACAAAAAAGTTGGAACTAGGAAGACATTTTCCACATGAGCAGGTTATGCCATAGCTGCGTACTGCAGGGGGCTTCTGGTACCTTCCTCTGAACTACATGCAGGCTTGGAGACTCCAACCAAAACCAGGGAGCCACTGTCCCAGGTACGATGTGCACACATGGCAGGAACAGTTCCTGCCACAAAGCACAGGGAGCGGGGACACGGACAAGCAATTTGCCTAATGTCACACACTGCAGATTAGTAATGGAGTTACCTGATTCTAGTTCCCCTACCCTATTCTTTGTCTCGCACAGCCTCTTGATTCATGGTGGCAATTATCAGAAACAAGCTATTTGGCTAGATGGACCTCGGGGCTGATTCTGTTTGGCAGTCCCAATCTTCCTGGGTTTCAAACTCTCCAGCTTTAGTGCAGATTAGAAATGCAAATCCTGCTCATCAATAGGTGTATGGATGGTTGAGAAAGTTTCATGCAGACCTGAGGCCATGCAATGGTTTTGCATCAAAACTGCACAGAAATCATGGATCTGAGTAGTTCAGGCCAAAACCAACAACCTGAACCAACGACCTGAAACTGACAAGTATCACTTGTCAGTTTCAGCTGAGTTTTGCTTTAAGGCCAAAGCCAAGGAAGGTCCAGACAAGCCCTTGTGAAGTGATTTCACAGGGACCTACTGAGAAGGGAAGACATGGAATGGCAGTAAGGCCAGGTTTTCAAAAGGCCTTGGTGAGAACAGAGGAGAAGCCTCCCCGCATTGAAACAGTAACAGATGCTGTGTACTAAAATCTAGCCACTTCACATCCAGCTAGCTTCCCAGATGGAGCTGAGCTCGCTCAGAAATCTGCCGTCTTCACAGCTCATAACACCAAGGTTTGTTGTCATGCGGTACGCAGCACAGCAGGGCCTTGCTTTTTTATGGAGTAGGACAAATGGGAATAGCTGCTGGAAAACAGACTAGGCCATTTGATGGTAGGATGGGCCCAGAGGGGGCTGGATTCTAAAGAGCAGCTGCTTCCCCAAAGTCGCGGTGTCAAGGGGTAACTAATTAACTGGTTACCTGGCAAGCATCACCCTTAAGCTGGGCTGGAGCAACTCGCCATAACGCATCGTAGTTTGGAGGCTGGACCACCATTAATCAGTTGATGTTTTAAAGACTCACAGGACTGTATCTACCAGTGGAAGGACGGATCCCCGTGGAACTGCTGAACTAGAAGGGAAGAGCACGTTATGATCAATAAGAATCTCAGCCTGCCTCGGAATCACTTCTTATTAATTTACTACAACACAACCCGATCCGGTAAACCTTTCCCCAGGGATTATCCTCATACTTGTCATAGAAGCTCATTGAGGACAGCGAGGTCGCTCGTTTGAGCTAGGGGTTTGCAGGGTCATCGGAGCTCCGCTGTAAAGCAGACAGTGCGGATGGCCCTGCTAGACACTGGCTGCCTTCCAAGGCCTGAGCTATCTGAAACAAAGCCAGATAGCTCGGCAGAGTCAATGCAGTGCTGCTGATCCTGCAGCGTGGGCAACAGGCTGGTCCACATTCAACCCTCCAGCAGATTGAGATACAGGGTGGCTTTTCCAGCTGCGAGTTCACACCAGCCCTTTACATCTTTTTCCCTGCCCTGATTTTTTGAGATGTTTTCGGCTCCTCCTGTTAATTTCCTGGCTCCTTGGCCTTTCATCCTGGCTGGGGTTCATTACCATCAAGCTTGAATCTGGCCCGGCGGTACGAGGAAGGAGATAGCTGCAGGCTTTGTGCTATTTCCATTTAAAAGATGATCATGGCCTGGCCTGTTCCACAGATTTGCATAATTAAAGGAATAGGATATTTACATAAGAACATAAGAACGGCCGTACCGGGTCAGACCAAAGGTCCATCT
>JANRFK010000961.1:9232977-9253266 GCA_030068395.1 Apalone spinifera
CGGGCTGGATGGCCTTGCTGGACTAGCGCCTGGGCCATGCGGCCGAAGATGTCCGCGTTGCGGCACCGCGAGTGGGTCTCGTGGAGGCCCTCCTCCTCCTGCCAGAGGTCGAGTAGGCTGGCCAGCTCCCCAGATGACCAGGATGGGGCCCGTCGTTTGCAGCCCCTGGGGGCCTCCTGCTCTGGGGGTGCAGGTGGCTGAGCGCCCGGAGCTGCTATGCTGGCTGCAATGTGGCTGCTGGGCACAGCAGGGGCAACCATGGCAGACCTCAGGCAAGAGGTCTGAGGTACACTCCTGCCACGTGTGCTTAGCAGCCTGCGTGTGCTTTAAGAGCTCGGGTTACCAGGAAGTCCAGGGCTCCTACAGGGTCTCCCAGCATCCAAACCGCTTTTTTTCGTTTAGCCTGCTTTTGCACAAAAGTCTTAGCTAGCTGTCTACACTGGCCCTGGCCCTTTTGCGCAACAGTTTTTCGCAAAAAGGACTTTTGCCCGAACAGGAGCGTCAAAGCTTTTCCGCAAGAAGCACTGATTTCATACATGAGAACGTCAGTGCTTTTGCGGAAAATCAAGCACCCAGTGTAGACAGCTGGCCAGTTTTTGCACAAAAGCGATTGCTTTTGCGCAAAAACTGGCCAGTCTAGATGCAGCCAAGAAGAGGTATGTTCAGGACATTGATGGTCTGTCTATTCTTGGGATTCAACCATAGCAGCCAGCCACTGGTGTAGCCACTTGGATGTAAACCCCCACAGGAAAACAAGACAAGCGCCGTTTACACTGGTTCATCTCAGTCCTGATAGGAGCCAGAATTCCAGCTCGCCTTGAGGTTTGCCCTCATGCTGCGATGCTGGTTGCTGAAGTTGGAGGCTGATCTTGGCCAATCCAAAGAATACGTAGCACTTTTAAGAGACAGTCTGGATTCTTTTCCTGCACCCCAGGGCTTGTAGAAGTGGCACTTGGGCAAAGCTGTCAAAGGACTGCTCTGGGGAGCAGGGGCTGGTCGCAGCGGCAGAGTTTGGTGTGCCCCCACTCAGACACAGTGGGGCTTAGGGCTGCTGGGTGTGTTTGGTCTGGGATAATTTTTATTAAATGCCAGTTTTCAATCTGTCCCTGGTCTGGAAGAGGAGCCTGAGGCAAGTCCTGAGAAGCCATCTGCAGCTCTAAGAAGTTGGGCACAGATAGGGAAGCTTTTCTGTCCCAGCCCAGTTGCAGGTGATGAGGGTAGAAGTACGTCCTATGTCCTTCATTCAACTCTGCTGAAGAAACCAGTTGACTTTCCAGCTGGCTTGATTAGACATGGAAAGAAAACCAGGTTACTCCATACTCCATAAGGCCGATTGCCTGCACATGCACACACTCATGGTTTAGGGGAAATGAAAGCTTTAAACATCACACCAGCCTTCACAGTGTTCCTGGCATGTTCCCTGTCAGTACATAAGAACATAAGAACAGCCATACTGGGTCAGATCAAAGGTCTTCTGACAATGGCCAATGCCAGATGCCCCAGAGGGAGTGAACAGAACAGGGAATCTTCAAGCAATCCCTCTCCCGTCACCCATTTCCAGCCTCTGACAGAGGCTAAGGACGCCATTCCTATCCATCCCGGCCAACAGTCTAACCTCCATGAATGTATCTAGTTGTTTCTTGAACCCTGTTAAAGTCCTGATCTTCACAACCTCCTCTGGCAAGGAGTACCACAGGTTGACTGTGCGCTGTGTGAAAAAAAAACTTCCTTTTGTTTGTTTTAAACCTGCTATCTATGAATTTCATTTGGTGACCCCTAGTTCTTACATTATGAGAACAAGTAAATAACTTTTCCTTATTCATTTTCTCCACACCAGTCATGATTTTATAGACTTCTATCATATCCCCCCCCCCCTTACTCTCCTCTTTTCTAAGATGAAAATTCCCAATCTTTTTAATCTCTCTTCATATGGGACCCATTCCAAACGCCTAATCATTTTTGTTGCCCTTTTCTGAGCCTTTTCCAGTGCCAATATATCTTTTTTGACATGAGGTGACCACATTTGTACACAGTATTCAAGATGTGGGCGTACCATGGTTTTATATAGAGGCAATAAGATGTTCTCTGTCTTATTCTTTATCCCTTTTTTAATGATTCAATGATTCCTAACTTTCTGTTTGCTTTTTTGACTGCCACTGCACACTAAGTGGATGTTTTCAGAGAACTAGCCACAATGACTCCAAGATCTCTCTCTTGAATAGTTATAGCTAAATTAATCCCCATCATTTTGTATAGTTGGAATTATTATTATTATTATTATTATTATTAGACAATCTTTCTATTAAACAGTCTCCGTTCTTGTCTGTCTGTCTGTCTGTCATGGGATTTTCAACTTTCACACACACATGCATATATGTATACAAGTAAAGCCAGTAGTTCTGGAGTAGACTAGAGGCTATGGCCTTTGCCTCTGGAAAGCAGCATTGGGTGTTCATAGCCTACGTGCACCCCCCCTCCTCCTTCCCTTGTCAGCTCAATAAAGGCTTGCTTGACAGTTTTAGGCACTCTTTCTGTTAAACAGCCACTGTTCCTGTCTGTCATGGGATTTTCAACTTACATGTATTCAAACATGTTTGTATAAGTGTGTGTGAAAGTTGAAAATCCCATGACAGACAAGACCAGCTGTCATACACACCTCTCACTTTTCATACACAAGAGACAAAGAAGGCTACTTCTATAACTTGCTGCTTCTTCACAAACCTTTTTGAAAGGAATCTGAGCTTTTGGAAGGACACATAACTACCGAGCAAGCCTTTATTGCCAATTAAGACTTTTTGCAATCAAGGAACAGTAACATCGAAGAATCCCGGTGATTTGAACAAGAAATCGAAGCTACCATTGATCAAATTAGCACTTTCATGCAGATAGAGGATGGTGAAGCTCAACAGAATTGAAATCCAGATGAAATCGAGTTGATTGAGGTGGAAGAGTAGAACTTTAGCATGCCTGACGAAGGTTTCAAAAGCAGAAGATCTCAAATGAATCTTAGAGACAACTGTTCAGCTACATTATATCCCACGTTCAGCAGATGCTATCAGCAACAGATCAAAATCCAGCGCCGCCACCTCTCCGATTGTTGGTCACTAGAGGCACTGGAACCGGCAAGACATTTCTACTCAAGCTGCTAATTGAACTGATTTGTGGTCTTTACCGACCAATAGATCCTGCTGGGACCTTCATCAAAGTGGGAGCCCCCACTGAAGTAGCTGCACTATTGGTCAACGGCCACACGCTACACTCAATGCTCAAGTTGCCCATTCAAAAAACCGCCACATGCCCTCTTTTACACCCTTGTCTAGAGATTACCTTCAACATAAGAGACACCAATGGGGTAATATGAGATTCATTATAATTGACAAAGTTTCTGTGATACCATATGACTGGTTAGTGTACACTGATCATCAGTTAAGAGAACTTAAACATGTTGATGAACTTTTTGGAGGCTTGAACATCTTGCTCTTCGGTGATCTCCTTCAACAGCCACTAGTATGAGACAGTCCCATTTATAAGCAACCTGTTTCAATGAGACCCGCTGTGCATCTCTGGTGTCTCTTTAGCTTCTGTGAATTGACTGAAAACATGCGACAGTGATGTGACATTTATCGAAAATTTAAATAATCTTTGAGAGGAAAAACTCACATGAGAACAAACTAAAGATTTTACTGTGTAAATGTGAAGAAAGCAAACAACATGGGGACTATTCACCCTGAAAAGCTTTGAGAATCATGCCAACTTGTAAAATAGTAGGTGCCCACAATAATCAAGTTTTGTCCGCTTTAGACAATGCGAACCTCCAAATGTTCACAATCACAGCACAAGATACCCTCATTGAGCAGAAAAGACGAGTGCCTAACCTTTATCAAGCTATCCCAACAAACGTCAATCGAACGGCAGGCATTCCAAAGAGAGTTGTAATATCTCTGGGCATTAAAGTTGTTTTGGTACAATGTTGACCAAGCAAAAGTCTTGGTCAATGGCAAAATTGGCACCATCACCATAATAATATGGCCCTACTTCCGCCGCAACCAAATTCACAAACCCAATAACCCTAAAGCTGAAATTGAATTCAAAGGCGATGTCGCAAAGCACATCATCGAGCCAATCATGTCAATTTCAAGTGAATTTTGGATACAGCTTGGTGGAGCAGCGAATGCTTCCAATCATCCACGCTTATGCAGTCACCGTCCACAAACTACAAGGGACCACAGTGGAGAGAGCAGTTGTGAACCTTGGCTCTCAAAACTTTGCGCCAGCTCAACCATTTGTTGCACTCAATCAAGTATGTTCTTTGGAAGGCGTAGAGATTGATGAAATCGATCCAAACAAATTAATGGGTGACAATGTTTGTCATAAAAACGCCTTAGAAGAATTACAGCAGCTTCAAAGCCTTCCTCCTTTTAACCAACAAAACAATTGATCGATCACCTCAATTACTTTATCCTTGCCTTAAACACAACAACTGTTTTTAATTAAAAATGTAAATACCTACTGCAAAAACATTTTGTAAAACACTCTAGCTCAAAATACATAAGCATATCAAAATGAACCTTGGAGATTTTATTAGTTGAAACACATTAGATTTAAGACCAAAAAGACAAAAATAGAAAAAAATATTAAAAACACTCTTTAAAAAGACAATCTTTCTAAACGCACACCAAAAGACTGAAAATAAGAAAAAAAGTGCACCAAAAGGTCAAAAATAAAGTTTTAAGCTAGCAACATAGGAGAAAGATTGGATGGCTAACAGTTAGCAACTACCTTGAATCATACTTAGCCATCCAATCTTTCTCCTACATTGCTAGTTTAAAACTTTATTTTTGACCTTTTGGTGCACTTTTTTTTCATATTTTTAGTCTTTTGTTGTGCTTTTAGAAAGATTGTCTTTTTAAAAAGCTTTTTTATATTTTTTTTTATTTCCAATGTGTATTACTTTGCATTTATCGACATTAAATTTAATTTGCCATTTTGTTGCCCAATCACTTAGGGTGTGTCTAGACTACAGGGTTTTGTCGACAAAAGTGGACTTTTGTTGACAAAACTATACCTGCGTCTACACTACCATCGAGTTCTGCCAACATAACGTCGACAGAACTCAGCAGTTTTGTCGATGGCGGTAAACCTCATTCTACGAGGAATAATGCCTTTTGTCAACAGAGTTCTGTCGACAGAAGGCGTTAGAGCTTCTAGACTACATCCAGTTCTGTTGACAAAGCAAGCCGCTTTGTCGACATGACAGTGTAGACGCAAAGGATAGTGTAGATGCTATTTGTCAACAGAAGCTTATACTGTCGACAGAACTTCTGTCCACAAAAACCTGTAGTCTAGACGTACCCTTAGTTTGGTGAGATCTTTTTGAAGCTCTTCACAGTCTTCTTTGGTCTGAACTATCTTGAGCAGTTTGGTATCATCTGTACATTTTCCCACCTCACTGTTTACCCCTTTCTCCAGATCATTTATAAATAGATTGACTAGGATTGATCCCAGCATGAACACTTATGGGACCCCACTAGTTACCTCTCTCCCCTCTGAAAACTTACCATTTATTCCTACCCTTTGTTTCCTTTCTTTTAACCAGTTAGCACTTCATGAGAGGACCTTCCCTCTTATCCCATGACAACTTACTTTACTTAAGAGTCTTTGGTGAGGGGCCTTTTGAAAGGCTTTCTGGAAATCTAAGTATACTCTATCCACTGGATCCCCCTTGTCCACATGTTTGTTGCCCCCTTCAAAGAACTCTAGTAAGGCACAATTTCCCTTTACAGAAATCATGTTGACTTCCCCCAACAAATTATGTTCATCTATATGTCACAGTCTGACAACTTTACTCTTTACTATAATTTCAATTAATTTGCCTAGTACTGATGGTAGACTTACCAGTCTGTAATTGCCAGGATCACATCTAAAGACCTTTTAAAATATTGGCATAACGTTAGCTATCTTCCAGTCATTAGGTACGGAAGCTGATTTAAAGGATAGGTTACAAACCATAGTTAATAGTTTCTCAATTTCACATTTGAGTTCTTTCAGAACTCTTGGATGAATGCCATCTGGACCGGTGACTTGTTACTGTTAAGTTTATCAATTTGTTCCAAAACCTCCTCTAATTACACGTTAGTCTGGAACAATTCCTCAGATTTGTCACCTGAAAAGAATGGCTCTGGTTTGGGAATCTCCCTAACACTCTCAGCCATGAAGTCAGAAGCAAAGAATTCATTTGGTTTCTCTGCAATGACTTTATCATCTTTGAGTGCTCCTTTGACATCTCAATCATCCAAGGGGCCCTACTGGTTGTTTAGCCAGCTTCCTGCTTCTGATGTATGTTTTGATTTTTTTGGCTAGCTGTTTGTTAAACTCCTTTTTGGCTTTTCTTATTAGTACCTGGCCTGGCCAAAGAAGCGAGTATCGATCCAACCAGCAGACCACATTCTGTGATGAATCCTGGTTACGAGCCATCCATGGCACATTGTGCATAAGCTAAATCTCTCCAGGCATGATCTAAGTCCCCGCAGCTTCCCATTAAGTCCAGCGCAGGGGCTCAGGACTACACTAGGGAGAGATTGCTCTCCCCAAGCCCTGAAGTTTCTGGGACCAGCAGGTAGGGGCTCCTCCTCTCTGGCCCCAGCACAGAGCTGCCATAGCCAGCGGAGGGGAGCCCATCCCCATCGGCCTCAATATGAACACAACTAGACAAGTCCAGACCCCAACTTACTTTCCCACCTTGAGTCACCCCCAGCTCTGAGCACCCTCCTGCATCCCAACCCCCCACCCTCAACCTCACCCCAAAGGTCACGCCCCCAGCTCAGAAACTGAACCCCCTTTTAGACCCCAACTTCCAGCCCAGAGCCCCTCCCCAAACCTGAAGCCCCCCTCCTGCACCTCAAGCCCCTTATCTCTAGCCCTATCCCAGAGCCTGCACCTCCACCCGGAGTCCTCACACTCCTGGCCCAGCCCTTCCCCCCCTCCCATGCTCAGAACCCATTGGCCCCTCTCAGCTGCCACATGAATGTTGTTATGTGCACCAATCGGAAGGGGCTGTGTCACACGTCATCATTCTGCAGCACATTACCTGCACACTGGTGCGCATAAGAAAGTTCATTCTGCTCGGTGGTGGAAAAAAATGAGAGAGAACATTGGACATGGCCCTGTAATGATCCGTGTGTTTATACGTACACTTGCCACACAGTAGCAGAGCCATCACCCTTCTCTGCTTCACTCAAATGCAGGGTCTTAATTGACTCTAGTGAGTTAAGGCAGCGGGCTGGCAGCTCAAAGACAGAGCTTTTATACATAAGCTTGGAAGATTTCGATTTGTATTGATGAATGTCATGAAACGACAATTCTACCAGACAAACACAGACCGATGGACAAACTTTCCCAGTGTTCATAACTGAAATGGACAGACTGAAAAATGCTGCTTGAGAACTTTGATTTAAGGATATTTGCTTTGTATATTTTAACATCTGAGATTGATACCCCCTGTTTTCAGGTTCTAAAGCTTTAACTTTGTGAATCACAACATCTATTGTCATGACATAATTGCCCATAAACTTGCACAATTGTGAAAAATTCAATCCTTAGACATTGAGGGTGGGAGAGCATAAATCAAACATTGATATTCATTGAAATTTTAGAGAAAATGAATTCTACCATTCCTAGGTATAAGGTACCATGCTATTTTGTTTGGGGCTAGTTAACATCAGCATGCTTATCAGGCGGATGTACCTGACTGTTGTTGTCTGTGATTGTGACATTCTTGCTTGCATTTGACCATTTATTTGGCTAAAATCGACTAAACAGAATCGATTATTTTAGGTGGCTTTAATCTCTCCAGGCTAGAGATTATTGTGTGTGCTACCTTGTCAAATAAATTCATCATTCTTTTTCCTACACCTTGATTGGAATGCCTTAGCACAAATTTTGGGATATTTTTCCTGGCCCATTGTGAATTAGTAACCCAAACTTCATGATTCAAACTCCAAAACTGGTAAAAAAAAGAATAATGACTTTGTGCGGGTGAGTTGTGGCAAAAAGGTCAGATTTTGGGACTGGATGTGTCAAAATTCAAGAGTCTCGCTCAGTAGGAACATGGAAATTAATTGTTTGCTAGTCAGCCCAGGAAAGGCTGCATTTTTATAAGCTTATTTGATATAAACCATTCTCATATCAGTTGAGAATGCAATAAAAAGTAAATGGCACCCACCCCTCACTTTGAGGATGACACCAGATAAGCAAAAGGAAACAATTTTGGCAGAGGAATAAAGGGCATTTTCAGCTGTGGCCTGAAATAGGATACATCTGATGAAGTGGTTTTCACCCATGAAAGCTTATGCCCATATAAATCTATTAGTCTCTGAGGGTACGTCTACACTAGTACCAAAATAACTCCCCTTATTTCAAAATAACCAGGCGAGTGTCCACACTACCACGCCTGTTATTTCAAAAAAAGGGGCTTGTTATTTCAAAATGGTAACTCCTGCTTGCAAAGAGGAATATGCTTAATTCAAAATAGTTATTTCATGAGTTATTATTTTGAAGTAAGCTGTCAGTGTAGACCTAGCTTAAGGAGCCACAGGACTCCTCATTGCTCTTGTGAATACAGAGTAACAAGGCTACCCCTGTGAAACCTGAAGTAGGATGGAGCGTTGAAGAGGAGGTGAAGGAGGAATGATGAAGGTTCTTGGTGGCAGTGGGTCGAGAAGACACGGTTCTCGCTACCGGTGGTCTGACTGCATGAAGGGTGAGGGAAAAGGCAAAGCTGGATGAAATTGGAGGCAAGAAGGAGTGGAAGCCCAAATCCACAAGGGTATTGGCACACAGAGTGTTCCAGCAGCTAACTTTTAGGTGCCTCGCCCCTAGGGAATCCACAGACTTGGAAGCAGGAACGCAAGCTCATCTATATAATGCACTGGGGAGAGAAAGGTGCCTAAGAATGGGATCCACAAAGGCCAGCAGGTAGCCAAAAGCAGATGCTGAAGAACAGGTTGTGTCCTAGCTCCTGCCTTCTCAGGGAGTCAGGCTACCTGGCTCCACTTGGCATCTCCAGCCGTTCCTGGATGGGAGGCACCAAAGCTGGGTCTTGCAAGAATAATGTCACATCTAACTGCACTCAGAATGGCAGAGCTCAGGTTGGGGGGAGGGGTCCTTCTAACCTTTAGCTAAGTGGTTAGGACCCTCACCCTGCACGTGACCGATGCTGGTTCAATTCTCCCCTGTGCATGATGAAAAGAAAGCATTTGACTAGGGCTTTCCTGCCTCCCAGGTAAGTACCTTGACCACAAGACCATAGGGTCATTCACCTGCTTATTGGGCCCCAGTGCATATTTAATTGCTTATGTGCAGAGGAATGGCTCCAGCAGGAAAGCCTGAGAGAGCCCCCATGCCCAGTGGGTAGGGCACTCACTTGGCAGGTGGGAAGACCACGTTTGGCCTTCCTTCTTGACTTCAGGCAGAGGGGTTCTGTGGGGAGCGAAGTGTGACCAGACATTGCAGGTGAGGTAGGCCAGGGAACACCTATTGTCATGTGCTTTGAGGATCATTCTGAGGCATAGGATGGATATAGGCCTGGGCCCCCAAGACCAAGGCAGCAGTGAGCATGCCCAGAGGTGCAAACAGCAGAAAACATTGGTGCCGAGAGATTTTAGGCATATTCAGAGTTAGGCATCAACTGGGGGGACAGGTAAGGATTTAAGTGGTGCCTAAATTTTGGACTGAAACACCTGAAGGAGGAGTTAGGTGCCTGAGCAGTCATGTGGGTCTGGGCCAAAGAGACCAGGGCCATGAGAGAGGGGCCCATGTGCCAGTCACCAGTAGAGAACAAGAGGGAACTTAAAGATTCACCCAGCCACTTGTGCCCAACAAAGTCCCTGGAGTCAGCAAGACTGCTCGTGTGTAAAAGAGCTGCAGGATCAGGGCCAAGGGTGCAGCCCAGCACTTGATAAATTGCCCCTTTCCCTGGGTTAACAGTGACTGAGTGTCTCTGCCACTCTTTCATTAACCTGCTCCACTGTGTGTCAAATCCAGCTAGGCGGGCAGGGAGCCAGGGGACAGGAGTACAGCCCTGGGAGGAGAATGACCCATTCCAAGAGAACCCATAATTCAGTGACTCTCCTGTTAAACTTTGGCATCCCTCAAGCTGATGAGACTTAGAAGCAGCAGCGACTAGTGTTGGTGCTTCTGTCAAAATTAGGGATGTTAGTGAGCAGTCAAGTGGAGTATCAACTACTCGCTTCCTCCTGCTTGCTGCTTCTATCAGAGGCAGCAAGGCGGGGACAGAACGGGAGCTGGTGCTGGGGGGAGCCGGCTTCTGGAGCTACCCTTGCTGCGGCTCTGCAGAGCAGTCCTTATCGACTAATTGTGTCATCAATACAAATTGTATCAACGCCACGATTAGCCAGATAACCGCAATTTAACATCCTTAGAATCTGTGCAGCAATATGTAAGGCGTTTGAGAGGTAAAGCGCATGACCTGTGAACACACCAGTTTTTACAGTCACCATTATGCAGCATAAATACATGGTGTGTGTGGTGGGGAGGGGAGAGGGTTAGAACCTGGGGGTTTAAGTGCCAAAACCATAGCTTTCTTCTAAAGAAGAGCTCCCTTGGCCACAGCAGAAATGGGGTTTTTTGCTCACAGAATAACATCTACGGGTCTTAGCTGGAAATATTTAGTCACCAATCAGAAAAACTACATTGACCGAGTGGTATCCTTGAGAAGCCAGCTCCCATGAACCAGGCTGATTGTACAGACAAGTGGGAGTGAGGTAATATCTCTTATTGGACCAGCTGGCAGATTGTCAGTCTTAGCTGTGAGCTTGAGGGCCGTGACGTCTGTCTCAATGGCTCATGGCATGGGAGAGACATGTTAACGTCCCGTTTAACAGGTACCATGGAGCTGAGGTTGGCCGCATTCTCTGAGGGACCATGAGGGCTGCACGAGTTCTGGAACAGAATGTGAGGGAAGTGCCTTCTGAGTGAGCTCCCGGCCCCACTGCCGGCCCAACGCCTGCTGACAGGGCAGCACCGAGAGCAGGTGCTCATCTCAAGGGCTGTCTCCTGCTTGCTGACATCAACACACCCAGCCAGCCGGGAGCCCGGCACAGCTGAGGCCTTGCTCTGACAGCTAGGCCAGGGGAATGCCCCTTTTGGGATCACCTGGCAGGACCACTTCCTACAGGACCCAGGCCCAATATGGGTTATGGTAGGAGGCTGTCTGTTATCACTCTTACACTGCCGTAGTGTCTGAGCATCCCTTATACTTCCTTTGTATGGTAAGGAACGTGCTCTCACTACTAGGGAAACTGAGATGCAGAGAGATAACATGGCTAGGCCAGGATTTCTCACACAGGCTGTGGAAAGGAAGTGGCTTGCACCCAGTTCTGCCGAATCGTGGGCGAGGGTGCTGAATCTTGGATCATCCTTCCCTTCCACAGCAGTGGCACCAGGACTGGGGTAGGCAGGGAGCCATAGCTCTCCTGGTTTTTGAAAGAGGGGGCCTTGGCCTGCCAGAAGGGCCCCGCTCCCTTCACTGCTTCTTACCCCTAAGGCTCAAGGTGGAGCCAGGCTGGGGAATCCAGGCAATTGTGGGAGCCATGTGGACCCTCCACCTGCCCATGGTGCAGGGTGTCTGACAGGAGCCCCAGACCAATTTCCTCACCCCCAATACCTCCTACATAGTCCAGGGGCAGGTGGAGGGTCGGTGACTCCACGCTGGCTTACCACAGTTGCCCCCACTCAGAGACCCATCCCATTATCTCATCCTTCACATTTCTCAGAGGTACTACCAACACTTGAATTAAACATTGAAATATTTGACTTAAATATGAAATTAGGGCGAATGTAAAAACTATTTAAAATATTTTCAAAATAAAAATAAAAACTTGTTTGCATTTTACTGACAGTGTCTTTATTCCTGCTAGTCTTGCTGGCCCTTCCCCCTTGCAGACAGGCACAGAGACTAGGATCAGGACCAGCTGTGCCCCCAAAGACCAGGCAGGCCCTCCAAATTGGACCTCACCCAGAGGGGCAAGGGCACTGGTGATGGTGGAGGGATGGGGCAGGGTGAACTGGGGGTCTGCCCCCTGGAATGGTGCTGACGGGGAAGAGATGGGGCAGCAGGGGGAACTGGAGATCTCCCTCTGGGGTGCTGGTGGGAACAGGGCAAGAGGAACTAGGTCTCCAGGTGTGGGGCTCCAGCCAAAGAACAGGGAGCACCCACTGGTTGAGTATCCATCACAGGGTGCCAGTGCCACCTCCTGCCCCACATAGTCCAGGACCTCCAGGTTCCCCAGCCTCCCCATTCAAATACAGATGTGGGTGGAGCTGAGACAGGTGCATTGCTGAACCATCCACCCGGGTAGCTCTGGCCCAGCTGGGATTCCAGAGCAGGCAGGGGATGGGAGCTACACCACAGGAAAGCTCTGCTATCCATGGTGCACAGCAGCCAGACCCTCCAGACCTGCCACCAAGATGCCCCTACTCTTCCCTCTCTCGCATCATCAAACAGTACAAGCCTCTCTAGAGAGAGGAGATGGGGACAGCTGAGCAGCCTCTTCTCTGCTCCAGCCTGCAGGAGGGGGCCAGGACTCCAGCTTTGCCTATGTCTCCCTCCCAGAGCAGCCCAAGGCATACACAGCATGCAGCTGAATGGGGCACCTGAAAATGTGGTGCCCCAAATTTGGGGTGCCCCATGCAGCCACATATTTCTTATGGGTGTAGGGACACCCCTGATTGTTGCACTAGGTGCTGTACAAACACGTGATAAGAGACAGTCTCTTCTTCAAAGAGCTGCCCTCAAAATATACAAAGGGTGGAAGGGGAAACCAAGGCGATGTGTTTGTGCGCGGTTACCACTCAGGACAGAACCCACAACTCCCAAGTTCCAGTCTAATGCCCTAGTCCAGGATGTACTGATTTGAGGTGCTTCAATAGTGTTTGTTTCACTTAGTGAGTTTCACAACAATTTCCACATTAAATGAGGATTTTTTTTCACATTTTTGTCACAGCTAGGCAAAAATGTGAATATAAATGGATTTTGAAAGTTTTCCAAATAGTGTCTGGAATCATTTTTTACCAATATATGCCCAGAGCTCTTCTACAAGCATACCCCAGCAGGGGGAAATGGTGAGTCAGAGTGAAGATAAGACTCAAAAAAAAAAAAAAAAGTTAGCTGGAACATTGTAGACAAAAATTCAGTCAATCAAAATATGTAATTTTGTCAAACCTAAAACATTTTGTGGCAGTAAACCTGTTTTATCAGGAAAGATTCTGAGTAGAGTTGGACGGGAACTTTTCAAAAAATACCACTGCATTAAAACAAAAACTGTTTATGAAAAAGGAACAGTTTTGATGCAGTCTGGAGTTGAAAAACTGGGGAGGAGGCGGTAGTAGACTTTGAAATTATTGAAACATTTAATGTAGACATTTTAAGAATAAAAGTTCCTGTTTTCTGATTCAGAATGACTTTTGACTAAAAAGGGTAAGGTAATTAGATTTGAAATGTTTTGTTTCATGTATTTCCAAAGCTTTTGTTTTTATTTCGATCTATTTTAGTCTGACTCAAGTCAAAAATATTGGGGGAGGGGAGTTGGTTTGCAAGAATTTTAGAGAATTCAACTTTTTGTTCTGCTTTGAGATGGGAGCAATTTTCAAAGTCTTAAAAAGATTCCCAGGAAGGAAAATAAAACATTCCCCATCCAGCCTGATTTTTGAGGTCTTGGGTCCTCAGGCCACTTCTAAGTTTATGTTTTTAATCCAGAAACAGCGATTTTGACAATATTCCGAAGATTTGGTTTCATTCCAATATGCAAATTTGTTATACAAACATAAACTAAAACAATTTGTGAAGCCTCAAAAATGGATCGGTCAAAATTGCAACTCCCCCTTTGAATACCTTGCACAAATGCTGCAGTTTTGTTGCTGGTTTGTTTCACTGAGCCATGGAATTACCTCCAAAAGAATTAAAAGTGGGGTTCTGCCCCTATTCTCACCCTAACATTGCTCTAGTTGGGAGCATGGAGGTTGCCATAACATAGAAAGCCATCAGGCTGTTTTAATTTAGGCTGGGACTGGAAGGCATTTCTGCCCCTACAGAGCTCAAAATTGGGATGGTTCTTCATTTCCTTGTGTTGCGACTTCTGCGCTTCATCTCCTTCAGCCACAGCGTAGAATTGACTGGCTCTCAGGACACAAGTGGTTTGTGGGGTGGTTAATGTTTTGGTAGAATGAGCTTCATGGACAGCGCAGAAGCACACTACCCTGTTCTTTCATATTAAGTTGGACAGATTAGAACTAAGGAACTGTCTACACAGAAGGAATTCGCATGAGTAAAATGATCTCCAACCGGGTTGTTACCCTGGTGTAAATGCAGATAGGTTACATGGTGCAAAATGTAGGTGGATCCAAGTTGGGAATGCTGAAAATCTTCTATCCAAAGTATGTTAATGGAAAAGTTGGACTTTCAGCAAAGCAAAATTATCCATAGAAAGTATCAGTTTTCTTCATACATGTCAGTCTTTCATAGAAAAATCAATACTCCCTCACCAAATGATTTTTTTATTGGTTTTTGGTAGGATTTGTTTTCAGCTGAATATTTTCGGGGTTTTGGACATAAACAGGTTTTTTTTATTTTGAGGGTTTGGGGCAAAAAGTGAAAATGTTCCACAGGGGAGGAAAATAAATCTCTGTATATAATTTTAGAATGCATCTGTCTGCCAGTGTGTCTGTCTGCAAGTCCATTTGTTCAAGAACTCCTCCTACATTATAAGAGTTATAGGTCCACCAAATTTGGTATGCAGCTTCTTCTTCTCTTAGCTGCATACCAAATCAAGGTCAGGTTTTCGTTGTGCGAGGACAATTGGTAGCTCTGGGAAAAGGACTGGTTTCCATAACATGGAAAGAGAGGGGCTGCTGTTTGGAGGGATGCTGAGAGTGACCACTGGGGGCAGCGAGCTAGCAAGGGAGACCTATCCTTCAGCGTGTCCGCTGGGGCAGCTGTACCACCAAGGGAGTGACCCGCAGGGCTGGGGCTCCACCATCTTGCTTACGAGCACACTGGTAAGTAGTCTCCCTCCCCTAAACCCTTTTTCCCCTCCCAGTTCTTGACTGCAGCACCAGAGAGGGGGAGAGAAAAGGACCCTGGCAGCTGGCGGGGGGCAGGGAGGACTGGGGGAAGAAAAAAGGCTCATGGCAGCAAGGTGGGATTGGGGGAGAACAATTGGTTTGTTTTATAATTATGTGGTAAAAATGAGAAAGTTGGCAATTTTTCAGTAACTCTGTGCTGTGACACTGTTTGTATTTTTGTGTCTGATTTTGTCAGCAAGAAGTTTTGAAGTGAGCCGAAACTTGGGGTACGCAAGACAGATCAGCCGCCTGCAAGGGGAACCGTTTTCTGGAAAGACTGAGACCCACTGGCTTAGAATCTTCCTCCCTGCAGACTCTCGGACTGGACTCCCTCAGTGTAATATATTGGGGGCTGGCATGGTGTCCCCCCCTTTCCTTTGAAACACATGCAGTCTGACTCTGTAGCCCTTTGGGGCATGCTGCCAAGCTTCTTCGCAGCTGAAGCAGCAAATGCCATTACGGCAAGGGTGGGCAACCTTTTTTGGGTCGGGGGCTGCTGACCCACAGAAAAATCAGTCGGGGCCACACACAAGTGAAAATTAAAAAAAATCTTCATTGATGTGGCCCCCCAACTGAGGAGACAGACACTCCCCACATCCCCCTTGTACACCAGAGCCTAGGGGGGACCCAGCCTAGTAGATTTTGTGTGCTCCAGCCCCACGACAGGCAGTGGGGTGGCTGAATGCCAGCACAGGCTCCCCAGTGCTAGAGGGGACCCTGAGCCTCGCAGGCCAGATCTAGACAAGCGGAGGTCACATGCGGTCCCCGGGCCTGAGGTTCCCCACCCCTGAATTAGGGTGCTGTCAGGGGGTGGGGGTGGAATTGAAGGTGGCCTCTCTGCTGCCTGGCTATTTCACGGTATGATGTGACAGGATGGGAGGGGGAGGTTGAATAGTTGGAGTCACCTTGACTGGGAACTTGCTAGTCCACAACTGACCAGGACAAAAATATTTAGGTTTGAAGGGGCTTTTATGCATAGCATCTGCTCCTAGGAGCGGGGAGCCTGTAAGCTGCCAGCTAAGGAGGCCAGGTGCTGAGAGCTGTTGTAAGCACCTTGTGAGGTACTGTGGGTGGCAGGCCCTGAGGGCAGCTGCTTGCTGATTGCTGCTCCTTTTCCACCAGCTTCTCCCATGGGGCGAGCCATACGTCCCCGCCTGGATCGTCTGAACTACTGCTGGAGGCAAATGCTGAACTAGGAGAGCCTGGAGCGAGGCTACAGGGGGAGACTCCTCTCACTCCCAGGAATCACGATTCAAAACCTGGCAAACCTCTGAGGCTCATTCTCTGAACATCCGTGGGCCGCCTTAGCCCTATGCGAGCAGCATTCCTTGCTGGGATCTGGCCCGCCCGTCCGCAGTGAGCGGGTAGGGTCCCTTAAACAGGTTTGTTTCCCCCAGTTGCGAGCCCACTTGGCTGCTCCTACTTGAAGCATGAATCCTATCTGGATTCCTTGCTCCCTTTATTTCCCAAGAAGCGCACAAGAATGTGGCGGCAGCTCTCTTTGGACTCTGAGGAGAGTGTCTAGGGCGTGAGTTCTGGTCTGTCATTTTACTGGTTGAAGGGATCGTTTTACCAGTGTCTGGTTGGGGATTTTTTGACAGAGGGAATTTCTGCTGCCTTGGTCCTGGCTTGCCCCACAGGTTGGAGTGGAGGGCTGGCAGGGCTGTGACGTAGCCCTTCTCTGCCTACCTTGCTAGCTGCAACAGTTCCCATGGCTGCCATTCCCCAGGCATCTAGCCCACTGCAGTGAAAGACTCCAGCAATGGGGAAAAACTCCCAAGGGCCTTTCACTGCCCTGGGTAGCTGGACACCGCAGTGTGGATGTTGCTGACTTTTCAGCATGGCGGGTAGCTGCCCACGTTGGCACCATGGGGGGACCATGTGGGGGGGAGCACCATGGTGGGGGGGAGGGATAGCTCAGTGGTTTGAGCATTGGTCTGCTAAACCCAGGGTTGTGAGTTCAATCCTTGTGGAGGCCATTTAGGGATTCAGGGCAAAAATTTGTCAGGGGTGGTACTTGGTCCTGCTGTGAAGGCAGGGGACTGGACTAGATGACCTTCAAGGTCCCTTCCAGTTCTAGGAGATAGGCAATCTCCATTATATATACTATATATACACCACCAGTGCAGGCATATCTTCAGCCTGGGCACCAGAGAGACCCACTGGGTCTGTCTGTGACTAGCCGCCTCAGTAAATAATCCCCCAGGCATTCAGTACAGCTGAATTTCTGTCTACTTTGTCAGACCTGCAGTGGGTGTGGGGAAGGCTCCTAGGACTCGTATCTCACATCTCTGTGCAGGGGTTGGGCCCTTCCTGGGCTCAGCAGAGCACAACATACGAGAGCCGTTTGGAGGATCAGGGTTAAAAGCACGCTCTGCTCCGGGTATGTGTAGGGGCTGGAAATGAGCCAAAAGGTCGTTGGGAAATTTTCAGAAAGGGGGCAACGCAAGCAGGCCCACATGGCTTGTGATTGTGCATGCCAGCATTGGTGGTGTGCTGTGGCAGGAGGGGAGTAATTGTAGCCCTTGATAAGGAGATATCACACATAGGCAGTCCAAGAAAAGCTGCTGTCAGGTAGAGCAGCCTAGCGCCTGCTCTAATTTGCCCCGGGGCAATTTGGCCTTTGCAACTGCCCAGTGGTTCAGGAGGCAGCACCCAGAATTTCAGCTAGTGTGGCCAGGGGAAGTAGGACTCCAAGATTTAAGGGCTCTATTTAACCAAAGCTCAGAATGTTTTTCCTTGGGCGGGGGAAGAGCGGGGGGGAGGGGGAGGACAAGGGGAGCCTTTAAAGTGTCAACAGTTGCTCTCTTCTGCTGTGAAGCTCCTTTTTTGTTTTTATAGAAGGAAGGGGGAGGGGGAGGCATTGGGACCATTCCTGTTCCTCCTTCCTTCTGTCTCCAGCTGCTGCTTCACTTTTCTGATTTTTCTCCCTTCCCTTGTGGCTGCTGGAAACCCTGGCCATGCTCCAACCCAAGTACAGCGAGTAACACTCACTCCTTGACGGCAGTGAGAAAGATGGGGAGAAGGTCGGGTAGTTCTTGGGCATGGGAGTTTGGTATTTATTTGTTTTATATTTTTATAGCTAATAGGATGACTCAGGGCAGGTAAACTGGTAAAATGAGGCTGGCTGGGACTACGCTGGACGGGTTCCCCGGGAATGGAGGCTCTCTCTGCCAACCCATGCCATGTGGAGCTGGTGAATTGAGACTCATCAGCCTAATTACAGTCGCCACCCAAGAGCAAGGAGGACACTTGCAGAGCTGTCATCCTCTGCCGGCAGGGAATGGAAAGGCTGCTGCTAAGAGACTGTGCTCCCAAGGGAGCGGCAGCCTTGTTTTCCTCAAGCGTCAAGGGTGGCTGAATGCCTCCTGGGCTCCCGCAGACACACACTGCACGAGGGCACTTCTTTCAAGGAACGGGGCTGTTGACAGGCGAAGCAATGAGATCACAGGGAGCTGACGAGCTATTGACACTCCTCTGGAGGAGGGTTAATACCTAGATAGGAAACTTTTTCTGATGGCTGCATCAGCGTGTCATGTCCCAGGTCCAGAGAGGGCCCGAGCATCACAGCCAGGTACGTCTGCCCTTCAGTCCTGGGTGTGACTGCAGCAAAGAGATATGCCTGAACTAGTCAGCTCGTGTAGCCCCATGACCTTCAGGCTGCACAGGTTTGCCCTGGGGTTGCAGTCTTCACTGGCCTGGTCCCCAGGCTGGCTAGATTCAAGCTGGCTTGGGTATGTCCATTCCAGCTACACTCACCCCCCAGGGTTGCCATGGAATTGTGCCCTAAGGTGTGGGGGGAGGTGGTACCCAAGTGCTCCTCCAGCAACACACAGTGAAAGGGGGTAAACTGAGGGGAGAGTCTTCAGTTGCAAGAGCAGGGGCGGCTGGTGGGGGGGGGTTCAGGCACACTCCAGTCCTGAGTGTCCCCGGCCTTGCCACACCAGTGCAAAAAAAAGGCAAAACTAGTATCAGATGCTGCCAAACGGGAGTGAGGCCATTTTGCACCAGGGAATCAGGCCTTATCCATGCTGGGATTTTAGTCACGGGCACAATCCTCCTGTGGCAAGTCCCTCGCTGTCTCTGTGCCTGCTTCCTCACCCGTAGATGATGCTTCCTAAGAGGGTTGTGACCAAATATCCATGGTCATCTGGGAGCTGCTCAGATAGGGCACCCCCATGCCTAGGCCCATGCTTTGCCCTCTTCCCTGGGCGACGGGCCCCCCCAGCAGCAGCAGAGCAGGACAGGGAAAGTCCAAATCTGCCTCCCTGTCTCCCCACTGCTGTGTGTCTGGGGAGAAAGCAAACGGCCTCCATGTGACCCAGCACTGGGGTGCAGTTCTGCTGGCTGGGGGAAGAGCCCCTGCCCCAGGGAGTTCTCGTCCCACCCAGCGGCCTGTCCTCACAATTCTCCTCGGATGCTGCAAGCTATGGCAAAGGGGAGCACCTTGCACCCTCCCCTCCCCCTGGATTTGCTTGCACAGACACCCAGAGCTAGTGACGATCAAGCCCTCCCAATAGAACTGAACTCCCCTGTGGTGCTTCCCACCAGTCTTACAAAGCCGGGCGGTAGCCACGTGCCCTGGCTGATCAGAGAGGGGAAGGCCTTGCCGAAAGCCATACAGCAGCAGGGCTGGGTGTAACGCCCCGCGCACCCACATGCTAACCTAGCGTCAGGGCTGGATTAAGGCGTGGGCTAGCCGGGCAGCTGCCCAGGGCACCAACCTATGGGGGGGCGCAGTGCACCTGGCTCCTGGGCTGCAGCAGCTCCCAGAGGCCACCCTGAAGTGGCAGCCCAAGGCGGGGCCCGTGTTAACCCCCGCAGTGTCGGCCAGCAGCGCCCTTCCACCCACGGCCGCAGGGCCCTGCAGGGCTAGGCACGGCCAGGCTCGGCCCACTCCAGGTGGCCCCGGGCTGCATGCTAGCGATGGTAGCCGGGCTGGGCTGGGCTGGGCACGTGTGTCCTGCCGCCGCCAGCTCCGCGCGCCCTCCCCATGCACCGGGCAGGGGTGGGGCCGTGCATGTGCCCTCCCCCACATGCCGGCGTGGGGGCAGGACCGCGCATTCACCCCCCCCAATCTGGGGTTCAATTAAACTGTCTGCCCGGGGCACCAGAATGGCTCGGTCCAGCCCTGCCTAGAGTTCCATCCAC
>JANRFK010000961.1:9261444-9277395 GCA_030068395.1 Apalone spinifera
TGGGCCATATTCACCCTACAAACTGGGGTGTTATAGGCTTGGCCGCTAGCGCTACCCCGCCGACCGGGGTGTGGTGGGCTGGGCCCTGAGCTGTAATGCCTAGCCTACAGGGGCTTTCACCGGGGCTAGACAATGGGGTGAGCCTCCGTACCTGGTTCCCCAGCGTGGGGATGGGCTAGCCACCCCATTACAGATCTGAAAATCAACATAAAGATTCCTTTGGATTTTAATGGTCTTCGGATCAGGCCCCAAATGGAGACAGAGCAGCCTTTTCTTTTTCTAGAGCCACTTTCATACAAAGGGTCTCCAAGCACTTTCCAGGGAAATAATGAGCAAACCCTTCACACAACTGGGCACAGAGACGGCTCAGAAGAACCAGGGGAAGCAGAGGGAGAGCACAAGAAACAAGTTATTTAACCGCTCCCAGCAACACCACATTGCACTGGGCTCTCCGCCTGTCTCACAAGCTGAGCAGCTTGTCCAGGCCTGGATGAGTCTACAGGGCACCCAGGGATTCCAGGAAAAGAGCCCCTGGCCATTGTGTCAGGATCAGAGCAAAACTTGAGCTGGGTGTAAGGTGATGCAGTCCGTTGGATGAGCCATTTGCCAGCGTAGAGATGAGACACCCCCCGCCCCCAGCCATGACAGCTGGGAAGCGTTCGGTTTTCCTTTGGACCCCCCTCCAGCCCTGCTCACATGCCAACTCATCCTTTTGAAAACCCCTGGAGTCATCTCCCCTGGGTTCTCCTGTGCTCAGCGCTCTCCCAGCTGCACCTGCCATGTGGCGGAGGCCATCGAAGCGAGTTTCATTCCATGGTGACGCAGGGCCAGCGTCAATCTGCAGTGGACTGTAGCTCACCGTGGTGTTAAATGAGCACTCTGCCACGTGAGTTATTAATAGAATGCCCTTTGCATTTGCCTCCTCTTTTACCATCACAAGCTTTTCCTATCTTTGGTGTCAGGAGAACTCAGAGCCAGCAGTGTTCCTAGGGCCAGGACAGATTTGCTTAGCACAGTTGCTGTCTGGCTTAGCTAAGGGATGGGAAAGGGAGATGGGGGTGGAGAAGGGGACAGAGAAAGATTCAGGGAAGGCTGGAAGCAAGGGACCAAGGGAAGAACAGCTCCATCCCGAGGACACACCAGGGATCTCAGAGAAGGAACCAAGATATCACCTGCAAACTGCTTGGCTCCTGCCGCTGCTGCAAAAAGAGCTGCACCAAACTCTGGGCTTTCCTTAGCTCGTATTCCTTTTGTGCCCCTCTCTCCCAATGATGACTTCAGTCTTCATGGGCCACATGTACATGGAAATCAGGTCTGAGGGAACTCCCACCATGCTGCAGTGGTTCAATCTAGGGGAAGGGACGGGAGGGCAATGGCCTGGGGAGAAGGGCACTGGAAGGCAAACCTGAGTTCAGCTTTGAAAAGAATTTTGATGCTCTGGGCCCTGCTTCACAGCTGTGCTAAGGCCGCTTCACACAGCTCTTGGGGGAGAGGGGGGGAAGGAGGCCTTGAGGACCTGAGGAGGGGTAGATCTGGCATTACCATTCCAGTCTGGCCGGGCTCACATCCCCTGAGGAGGGGAGTGTGCCATGCAGGGGAGGGCTGCAGCTGGAAAGCCAGAAAGCACACGTTGGGGGCATCCTGAGACTGCTGTACCTGATGCCCAGCAGGAGTAAGGGCTTGCAGTAGCTAACCTAACCCCAGGCCACTTCACAAGTGCAGCTGGGCCCCACATGAGCCCTCCCCTCCATAGACCAGGCTGCCCCATTAGTGGAGGCAAGCAGCAGCAGCAGCCATTCAATGATGGCTGAAAGCCTTTGCCCCTGGCTGTGATAATGTCTCTGCCTGCTTGTCCCCAGCCCTGGACTGAGTCCTACTCCTTCCTGGCCTTGCTGTGGACAACCTGATTCTGACTGTACCTGTGAAAATGGAGGGCAAGGAGCTGCAAAGGGCTATGTGAGCTGAGCACTCACTGTGGGTGTTATGGGCTGTCATATAAAGCCACCCCAGAGCTAGCAGCTGATGTGTAGGGCAGGAGGTGAGAGAACATCCCCACCCATCCCAAGCGGATCCTCTCTCCTGCTGAAATCCCTCTATTTTCCAAGCATGGTTGGCCAACACCAGCACACAAGCAGCGCCGGATTTACACGCTAAGTCAACTACAGTTTAGAGCCTCGGATTAGGAGTGGCTTCTAAATACAAAAAAATTACTAAGTTTTGGGGTAAAGCTATGGGGCCTCTCAAACTGGACATAGCTTAGGGCCTCGCATGTCTTAATCCGGCCTTGCCCACAAGGTGTCCGTACAGAGCCCTGGATGAGTGCAGGCGGGAACCTGCCAATTGAAGGTGGAAGCTGCTTCAGACATTCTCCCCTAGGGCTACAAGTCGTGCTGGGCTGTATAAACACACTGGGTTGGGGCTGCCCAATGTGGTGCTTGCGTGGGACCCTGCCAGGACCGGCAGGATAGCAACTGCCTCTGAGTCCGTACATAGTCACCCAGCAGGGTGCTGTGGCTACCCCGCCCCCATGCATCTGAGCACCTCCCCATCTCTTAGGCTGTGTCTACACTGCAGGCTTCTCGTGCAAGAACGGCTGTTCTTGTGCAAAAACTTGCAGAGAGCCTACACTGCACGAGCATTCTTGCGCAAGTAAATTTATAGTAAAGCGTCGGAACAGAGGGCTTTTTGCACAAGAGTTATTCCTCTCCCCACAAGGAATAAGCCCTCTTGTGCAAGAAGGCAGTGTGGACAGGCAACAGGGGTTTCTTGTGCAAGAAACCCCTATGGTTAAAATGGCCATCAGAGCTTTCTTGTGCAAGAGAGTGTCCGCACTGCCATGGACGCTCTTCCGCAAAAGCACATCTCTTGCGCAAAAGCACATAGCAGTGTGGACCTGCTCTTGCGCAAGAATTTTTGCGCAAGAACTTTTGCGCAAAACAGTTCTTGTGCAAGAAGCCTGCAGTGTAGACGTATCCTTAATGTATTTATCCTCCCAGATCCCCGACAAAATAGGACCCAGATGCACAAAAGTAACTCAATGGGAGTTAGCTGCCTGAGGTGCTTTGTGAATTCCGCCCTAAAGTGGGAAGGCCCAGATCAGAGGAGGCAGCATTGTCCTAACCACTAGCCCACCTTTCCTCTCACAGTTGAGTGTGTGTGTGGGGGGGAGGGGGAATGCTGACAAGCCTGCTGAGATACATAGCTGCATGGTGCCGGTGGGGCACTCAGAATCACACACACACACATAGCAGCGTGCCTCTGTGGACCCTGAAACACACACACAGAGCAGCATGCTTCTGTGGACTCTGCAATACACAAACACACACACAGAAGCATGCCTCTGTGGACCCTGCAACGCGCGCGCGTGAGCGTGCACACACACACACACACACACACAGCAGCGTGCCTCTGTGGACCCTGAAACACACACAGACACACACACACAGAGCAGTGTGCCTCTGTGGACCCTGCAACGCACACACACACACACAGCAGCATGCCTCTGTGGACCCTGAAACACACGCACACACACAGCAGTGTGCCTCTGTGGACCCTGAAACACACACACACACACAGCAGTGTGCCTCTGTGGACCCTGAAACACACGCACACACACAGCAGTGTGCCTCTGTGGACCTGAAACTCTCCCTTAGCAATTACAGTCACACCAGCTCTCAGCAGGCCTCGGAGCCCAGCACGCTGGAGACCCAGCCGCTGCTTCTCAGCTCTCACTGTGACACTTAAGCTATTTCAGAGGCCAGAAATGCCCTCTCCAGCTGGCTCCTCGAGGCAGAGAGTGCACCTTGCTTTAGAGCTTCATAGCCCTTAAGAGACGTGCAGTCTGATCTCCTGCCTAGCACTGGCCAGGTGAAAAGGAGCATCTGTCATGCAAAGGGCTATGGACCAGCCTGTCATCTCAGGGTTCGCTGTCTCTCTTGCTTCCTTGTACTGCTAGATACTCAGGAGAGGCTCCAGCCTGTGCTTCTGGGGTTGCCGAGTAGGTGCTAGGGTGTCAGTGAGGGCTTGGTCCCCTGATTCCTTGCAGCGAAGCCAAGCATTGCATCATTGAGCCCAGAACATGACCATGCCCTGCTATAAAGGACCAGGCCCCAGTGAGCTGTCAGCTCCTGCAAGCACAGGCTCAGCTCCTGCGAGCAAAAGTTTGAATGGCCGCAATTGAAACTAGCAGAAACTCCTTGGTGCTGAGCGTAACATGAACCAGCCCACGACAACATGCCCCATGAGAAGGGGAAGATTCACACCCTATGGGCAGGGGGAAGGTGGCACAGCCTGCTGCCAATGCTCTGCTAGCTTAGCCCAACAGGTAAGCACTGGTCACTGGGCATGCTCATTTTAAAAGCATAGCGGGTCTGGCACCGCAGAGACAGTTCCTGGTGTTTGCATGGCTCCAGATCCTAGCTTACCTGGGGAGTTCCCTTGTCTGAGGCTGTGATGAGGTGCATAGATAGAGCAAGCTGGGACAAGAGCTTGCTTACAGCCCCTAACTCCAGAATTCTTCAGCCAAAATAGCCTGATTTACAAAGGTGTCAGTTTCAGCGGGAGCAGCTGGCACCCTGAAACCTGGGCCAGTGAGTTAGGTGCCTAACTTGAGAGCTCCATGCTTGAAATATCCTGGCCCCGATCAGCCTCATAGAACCTGCTTTCCCACGCAGCCAGCCCTGCTGATCTCCCTGGCACCAATTTCATCTCTTTGTAGCTGCACTTCAAGAACTTACCCAAGTGCGATCCGGTTCCTCTGTGCTGGTGGAGCTTTGCAGAGAAACGTGCAACTTGCCGCTGGGCGTTCTCACCCCTCCACCTCCCTGCCCAGCCCTCCCTGTGACTTCGCCTCCCAGAGCATGGCCTGTAATTGTCCTGGGGAAAGATAACAAGGCCACATAGGATCTGGGGCATGGCCTAATTGCACATAACAAAACATCACCTTGCCTCTCCGGAGACAAGAGGTGTTTTGTAGTAAATTAAGAGATGCCAAGATGACCCAAGGAGTGCTGGTTAATGCCACTCTCCTGCATGGGGGAAAACTCCTTTGCTGAGAATTATTCACAGGGGCTTCTGCAAGTCCAAATACAGAGTAATTATTACAACCCTCTCCATTGGAGAGCTTTGTAACACTTTGCAACATTTACCAAGCAGGCGTGAAACTACTCAGGAGGCAAGTTAGATTGTGCCATTGTGCAGGTGGGTAAACTGAGGCACAGAGCAGTACCAGGAGTTACTTGTGATTAAACAGTCAGTCTGTGGCAGGGGATATAACTCCTAGTCTGCTCTGCTTCCCCATGAAAAGCAACAACAGAGTACGTGTAGGGGCAGACCCTGCTTTGTCTGTATTCCCAAAACCCATATCCCTGTGCCTACGTTTTTTGCATTGATTTGTCCCCTTGGAACTCATTGTCAACACTAGTAATGCTGAGTCAGCACTGCTGGCTTTTGGGGAGGGGGACAGTCCCTGGTGGCAGTTGTTACATTTTGCCTGTGCGAGCATTAAAATAATCCCTGAGCTGAAGGTAGCAGTCTGTGAGCCTTAGGGAGGCAGAGTAATGTATCGCATGTGTAGTCCCCTTGGAGCCAATAATCCTCCACAATCACACGTAATGAATTCCAGTAAGAATGGCGAAGGGCTCCCCTAACAGCGGAGTTTGGTTTGGGTTATAAACAAGACAGGAGAGCCATGGCAGTGCTTAACCAAAGCATTCACATATCAGCTGTTTGGGGCCCCCAAAAATCACGAGACTGGCATGAACACATCAGCTATTTAAATAATATTTTTGTCTGACTTTTATCTGTCTTCTGGTTTCTGAGCCTTGAGGGGGCAGCTAGGTCAGGCTTTCAAGCTTTTCACCCCCACCATTACAGGGGTAGATGTCACCTTGTGTTTAGTAACACATTCCCATGACTCCAGGAGCTGAGACTTTAAAAATAAACACTAGCGTTACATGACTCACAATAAAATCACAGGGTTGGATCCATGCCCAGCAGTCTCATACTCTTCAGGCACTTCCGCCAAACCTGGATTAGGATTTGAACTGGGAAAACGGTTGCTTTATAAAACCCAAACCTTTGACCCAACCACCAACTTTGATCCAACTGGGTACCACTTCATTCATTCAAATTGCATGATTTTCAATCATAGTCACAGAGTGTTACTTCTGTTCGCTGATTGGATGGCTTTAGAAATGACTTCTCTCTTGGCCTTGATTAAACAAATCGGAGCTCTGCGCTGGAAATTCACTCACTACTCTCAAGAAGGTTCATCTTTATTTCCTCAGATGCATCAACCTTCCAGAATATTCTGGAGCCATCAAGCTTTGGGATGGGACTAAGGTGGGAAGGCCAGATGTCCCAATATTAGGGATTTTGTCTTATATAAGACCCAATAATAACCCCATCCCCGTCCCAATTTTTTACACTTGCTATACGGTCACCCTATACTAGGGACTGATTCCAGGCTCTTCTTTTTCCTTCCAAATGGGACTCTTCCCTCTTATAACCAACTAATGAGAATTGTAAGGGACGGTCTCCTTATGGTATACAGCACCTAGGATAAATATGGCCCTGACCTTTGACTGGGGTCCCCAGTCACTAACACATACAGATAGTAAAGATTCACTATTGGTCTCAGTCATGCATAGGTGCATGTCCATATGTGTGCATGCACACACGTACATATATGCTACATGTACATGCATGCACACCCAAACTTTTCCTGGTTCTAGCCTGGAACAGAGGTACTGAAATACTCCTGAGGCTGCTTTCACCATGTTTCCAACTAGGTCCTAGCCAAAAAGGGCCAGAATTCTTCCAAGAAATCCTGTTGGCAAGATGAAATGTCCCAACCAATAAGGTTCAAAGTAAATGCTCCCGTAAACTTCTGAGCAACAGCGGTGAGTCTCCAGGGGACTGGGCATTCTGCTAAGTATCTAAGAGCTTGGGGAAGCTCCTTCTAACCTCTTGGGACTGCCATCCCTGGGCTAGAAATGTTGCCAGAACAGACTTTCTTATGGCTTTTCTGGGGTCAGGCCAGAGACAGCTGCAAACTGAAAATGTATAGAAGGGTAATCAATTAACCCAGCTTTATAGCAATTAGGTTCTGGGTTTGTTGATGCTCAGTGGCTGAGCCAGTATGGTTCTCACCAGCGTTTTCAAGTCTTACTTTTATGACCAGTTCCCCAGGACCCACAGAATGTGCGGAGAAAAACCAGATTCTTCCCCCTCCAAAAGCCCTGATTAGAGCTGGTCAGAAAATCAGTTTTTATGTGCTCATTTGCCTCTGTGGGCCAGGCTCTCTGGCTAGACTACATCTCCCATGGTGCAACACTTTCACCCTCTTGATAAAAGGGTGTAGTGCAACATCAGTGTGGTGCATCATGGGAAATATAAACTGGCCGAAAAGGAGAATGGGCACATTAGATGCCTGTATGATCACTGACTGACACAGCTGGCAGAAAAATGTAGCACAGACATTGCCTTAGTCATGTTCACACTGAATCTTTTATTCTCCTGCCTTCTGTCATCATTTCCATCTGAGTGTAAATTTCTGCCTGATCAAAATCCTCCCATCAGCATTTTAAATGTGTATCTATAACTAGATCTAGGCCCCCAGAATTGTACTTTGGTCTTAGTATTTACCAGTGATGCTTTTCTGAATCAGACCTCTTGAGATTTACCCGTAGCTGGTAACTGTTAGCCAGAGCTACGGCCTTCATACAAACTAGTGCAATAAAAGAGAGAGAAAAGAGGGTAATTGCCTAGTAAAGATAGCAAGGACTTTTGCTTTCCTTTTTTGCTGGATCTCTTACATTCAAGGCTAACGTGAGTGCTGCAGAATCCTTGCCAGGTTATTGACAAGACTTTTGGGGAGAGAGGACTTTTCTCTTTTTTCTCCTTAGCATAGCAATTCCTTGTTAACATAATAAGATTAAGCCCTGTGCCGCAATCAAAAAACAGTGCTTTCTGCAAAATGAGACATTATCACTCCCTTCACCATATTTACAAGGATTTTTTTAAATGAATAAAAAACAATCGTGTCATCTCGAGAGAAATATAACGGTGTAGAAGCTCCCCATTCTTCTCCAATCTGATTGCAGTGGCAGCCAAAGGACATGAGCCTAATTAAAGTGCCAATCAAGCAGAAATGAGATTTGTTGTTTTTATACAAATGCTCTTTTTCAAACATTCTAGACTCATTTCATCTTCCAGGAGTGTAATACTGCAAGCAGACCAGGATTTCGGGAGACTGAGCATAGACACATTGGATTCAGTGAAAAGTGAGTGATTCTTTTTTTAGCCAAAAAGATTTAATTAAAAATCACAGATTCAGCAAGATTTGGGGGATTCATGTTGATTTCGTCTAATTGTTTCATAAGAAAATGCAAAACCATTCCCCAAAAATCTAAACATTTCATTTTTGAAATAAAACATTTTAATATTTTGTTTGAAACAACATTGTTTCCAAAGTCCTCTAGTTTCAATTTAAAACATCCAGCTGCATTTTAAAAGAGTGAGACACTGATTTTGTCAAAACAAAACAGTTCATTCAACCTGAAATGATTTCTTTTACTTTTGAATTTGCCAAAAATTTCATTTTCAGTCCGACTCCATCAAGTCTTTTCTGTCTTTTCAAAACTGTATACGAACCAAAAAACAAAACCAAATCATTCTTGAGCAGCTCTCATGAAAGGCTACCACAGGGTCTGTTTTCATTCAGCATCCTTAACAAGGATTCTCCTTTATATTCTTTCCAGGTGAGCCCTGACTCTTTTCTACCACAGGGGACAGTAAGAAATTTTGGTTTTGCTGGTTTTTTTCAATGATGTTTGAACCTCTAACAATTCAGAGATCTCATTTGTTGCAATTAAAAGAATTGCAGATCCAGCCACTGTGACATTTAAAATCTGTGTCTAAATTTTTATGAAAGGCAAATCATAAAATCATAGAAAAACTTAAACACTGAATAGTCTTGCAGCATCTTAGAGACTAACAAAACATCACGCGCTTTCACGGGCACAAAAAGCCCACTCCTTCAGATGAATGGAGTTATTAAAGGTCCAGTTTCTAAATAAGGAATACCATCCCTGATGACACCACTGCACACTTGATTATAGAACTCTGCAACTTTGTCCTCACCCACAACTATTTCCGATTTGGAGACAATTTATATCTTCAAGTCGGCGGCACAGCCATGGGCACCCGCATAGCACCACAATACGTCAACTTCTTTATGGCTGACCTTGAACAACGCTTCCTCAGCTCTCACCCCCTAACACCATTACTCTACTTACGCTACATTGATGACATCTTTATCATATGGACCCTTGAAAAAAGAGACCCTTGAAGAATTTCACAGAGATTTCAACAACTTCCACCCCACCATTAAACTCATCCTGGACCAGTCCACATGAGAGATTCACGTCCTTGACATTACAGTACAATTACATGATGGACACATTTCTACCACCTCATACCAGAAACCTACTGACCTACACTTACCTACATGCCTCTAGTTTCCATCCCAGACACATTTCTCAATCTGTTGTTTACAGCCAAGCCCAAAGGTACAACCGGATTTGTTCTAATCCCACAGACAGAGACAAACACCTACAAGATCTATATAAAGCCTTCTTAAAACTGAAATACCCGCCTGGAGAAGTGAAAAAAACAGATTGACAGAGCCAGACGAGCTACTTCAAGACAGGCCCAGAAAAGAAAACAGGACACCACTTGTCATCACCTATATCCCTCAACTTAAACCCCTCCAATGCGTTAACAACAATCTACAACCTATCCTGGAAAATGACTCCTGACTCTCACAGTCCTTGGGGGACAGGTCAATCTTCGCCTACAGACAACCCCCTAACCTCAAAAAATTCTTTCCGGTAATCATGCAGCACGCCTCCATCATAATCATCCAGGAACACAGCCTTGAAATCACCCTCGGTGCCAACTCTGTCCACACATCTATACCAGTGATATCATCACAGGACCTAACCACATCAGCCACCATATCACAGGCTCATTTAACTGCACAGCCACTAATGTGATCTATGCCATCAAGTACCAGCAATGCCCCTCTGCCATGTATAACACTCTCTACAAGAAAGAATTAATGGACACAAATCAGATATCTGAAAAGGCAACACACAGAAACCTGTTGGGGAACATTTTAACTTGCCCGGGCACTCATTAATGAATCTCAAAGTTACCATATTGTTTCAGATCAATTTTACAAGCCAACTCAACAAGGAAGCCTTAAAACTTAGCTTCATTTACAAGTTTGATACCTATAACTCAGGGTACAGCTAGACTGGGGGAGGAGGGGGTTCAAAGAAGGTATGCAAATTGTGCTTGCATTTGCATATCTTTCAATTTTTTTTTCCGGAAGAGGATTTTCCAATATTTAGCCCGTGTACATGAGGCGTACAGGAGGCTTCTGAATGAGGGTTTTTTCCAACATTTGGCCCCATGTAGATGAGCCAAATATCGGAAAATCCTCTTCCAGAAAAAAAATCAAAAGAAGATATGCAAATGTCAGTGCAATTTGCATACCTTCTTTGAAAAAACCCCCACAGTGTAGCCGTACCCAGAGGAATGAATAAAGACATTGGCTGGTTGGCCTGCTACATTCCACATCCTAATGACATAAAAGAACAAACAATGGCTACTTAAGAACGGTTAGTAACTTCTCCATCAGCTTTTTGTAGTAGGGACACTCTGACTATTTCTTTCCCCCCTTTTTTTTTTCGTTCTTTTCCTTCTTTTTCTGTCTTACACCCCCGCCCCCACCTATTTATTTAGAAACTGGACCTTTAATAACTCCATTCATCTGAATAAGTGTGTGATGCCACTTGTTACATGTTTTGTTAGTCTCTAAGATTACGTCTACACTGTTCTTGCACAAAAATTTGTGAAGCGTCTACACTGCACGCTTGTTCTTGAGCAAGTAAATTTACAGTAAAGCATCAGAAAATAGGGTTTCTTGTGCAACAGTTATTCCTCTCCCCATGAGGAATAAGCCCTCTTGAGCAAGAACTCTTGTGAAAGAAGGCACTGTGGATGGGCAACAGAACCATCAGAGCTTTCTTGCTCAAGAGAGCGTCCACACTGCCATGGACACTCTTGCACAAAAGCACATGGCAGCGTGGATGCACTTTTGCGCAAGACCTTTTGTGCAAAAACTCTTGTGCAAAACAGTTATTGTGCAAGAAGCCTGCAGTGTAGACGTAGCCTTAGGTGCTGCAAAACTATTTTTTAAAGTTTTTTCCAGTTACAGACTAACTCAGCTACCCCTCTGAAGCATAGAATCATAGAAAACTAGAACTGGAAGGGACCTTGAGAGGTCATCAGGTCCAATCCCCTACCCTCATAGCAGGACTAAGCACCATCTAGCTTATCCCTGATAGATGTCTATCCAACCTGATAGAATCATAGAATACTAGAACTGGAAGTGGAAATATATTAATTATTAATTTTGGGTCTTGTGGTGGTGCCCAAAAGCCCCAATTCAGGATCAGGTTTCTACTGTGTTAGGAGCAGAACAGACATATCAGTAAACACAATTCCTGGGCTCTTGAGCCCATGCTACTTCATTACTGACAGTTCAGATTCTTATCCAGAACTTAGCCAGATCTACCAGATCCAAAGCACCCTTGATCGGCACAAGTGCAGCTGTAAATTATACAAGAACAAGCTCTCTTACAGCATTGCTTGTACTTTCTGCTCCCAGATAGATCAGGGATGACACGGAGAAAAGCTGCTCTCTTAATATTTTGGCACTTATTTTTTGAGTTACAGGCAAAGGCAGGATGTGCAATATGTTGAGCTTGTGTGTGTGCACGCACACCTGAGTGTCATTGCTATAGTTAGTGGAGATTATCTGGTCATGCCAGCAGCAGTGAAACAAAAGTCTTGCAAAGCCTATCCCTGCAATTGACGTGAGAGTCTGAGTGCAGGGTGCAATGAGAAATGCCTTCCCTGGAACAAAAACAGCAATACACTAATGCAAGTCGGGGTTAACCCCGTAGGAGTGTCTGTGAACAAAGCTGCAGTGGCACTTTGTGCTTTCAGGGTTTGTTGACACAGGGATATTGCACCACTTGAATTAAAAGTGGGATTTAAATGGAAATAAACCACTTCTAGAACCATAATCAGAGCAAGAAGGGGTTGCCCCTATTTTAATTAAAATGGTATAAAACCAGTTCACGTTAAAATTGGGCAGCTTGTGCACAAGGTCTAAGTATAACCAGTACAACTGCACTGCTGTCCACTTAAGCAGGAGATTATTTATTCCCTGTTCCCTGCACTTGCTCATCATCTTTGCCACTATGCATGAGTTTTACAGGGTTTATCTAAGCACATAGCATGAACCTTCCTGATTCCCTTACATCGATGTGCATTTATACAGGGATCTCTTCTGGGCCCAGCCTAACCCCCTATTCCAAGAATCTCTCAGCAACTCCAGACATCCTAGCAATGGCTGAGATCACAGAACTTTTCTTCCTTTTATGTCAGAGGGGCTGGCTTTGTGGGGAGAAGCACTAGATTCAGAGAAAGGTCTATATTTATTTCTGAGCTCTGCCACAGATTGCCGGGTGGCCTTGGGCAAGTCACTTAATTCCCATGCCTCAGGAGGAAGGAGACGAATGAAACTTCCTTCTGCCCACTCTTTCTCTTGTGTATTTAAATTGAAAGCTCATTGGGGGCAGGGACTCTCTTTAAATGGGTGGTTTTACTGTGCCCTACAGTGGTTCAGTTGGGCTCTCTGAGAATTATTGTTTATTATTTGCATCGCCATAGCAGCTAGGTGCCCTAGTCATGGACTGGATCTTTTTCATAAGGGCCAAATAGAGAAGAGGTTGGAGACAGCTAGACGGCAGCGTATCATGGGATCACAGGGGCCACTGATGTAGAGAGATGATTGTATCTGTGAAGCGGTGGGAACTCCTCACCTACAACCCTCTCACCTACATACACCAGAAATGTGTCCAAGGCAGCATGTGAAATACCTTTTATTTTGGAGAGAAAAACTGCTGCAGGGAGTTAAATGATGGCAGTGGATTGGGGCCTCCCTCCAGTCACCGCCCCGGAGTATTGATTCTGATAGGAATGCAAAGAAAAAAGTGACACCTGCTGAATCTTGCCCCTCCCCCCATTTGTACACCATGCATATCACCAGCACCTTGCACATCATCCGAGAAATGACCTGGCCCAGTGTTGCTTCCTTTCTAAGACAGGATGAGCTCACAGCCCGCAGTGGGAAGCTGAGCATTCTTGCCGTGCTTGCATGAACCGAAATGTCATCAAAGCCCTTTCATTGTGGTTAACCCGGGAAGTCTCCTAGCATTTCTCTGGCTGTGTATCTCCAGCCTGCCTATCTCTCCCTGCATTGTTCCTAGACCTGCTGTAGGAGAGCTTATCAGGTGCCACAAGCAGAGATTTTTGGCAGCTGTCCAGGCAGGAGAGCGAGCTGAGTTGCACCCTGTTATCTGGCTTACTGGCCTCTGTCAGGATGGCTTTCAAAGGGGAGTCTACTGGGACGTGGAGCAGGGAATGGGAGCGTTCTAGGCGGGATGCTCTTCAGATTAGGAGCCTTTTCAAAGCATGCGGCAAGCGGGGAGGGAGCTCTTGAAATGCATGGCAGGCTCTGGCTCCCCAGGCCACGGGGAGCTCTGTTTAGCCTCCTTTTTCACAAGGTGGTTGTTGCCGCACTTATGTATGGTACCAGTAACGGCAGGGAAGCCTGGCAAGATCCCTCTGGTAACCACTGGCCAATGGGAAGACCCCAAGAACATACTAAGCTTTGTTGGTTTGGCTTGGATGAGGGTGGCCCCTTCATCACATTTGTTATCTCCAGCCGGCTTGGACGAGCTGCTGGAACAATGCGTCGGGAAAGCTGCCTCCGGCCTGCCCCAGATTTGGCAACACCCATTGAACCAAAATGGGAACCTCACAAAACCACGCGTGTCATCCGCATCCTGACATCGTCACCGAGCCACCGTGCCCGGGCCTCCTGGCACCTCCCAGCTGGTTGTACCTTTGGCAGTTAAGGCCTGCCCCAAATCCTGTGGGCACAGGTATGCCACAAGCTTCTGCTGGGCATGCCTGGAGTTCTGGGTACCCATATGCGCAGTTCAATCTAGCCACCGCGCCACCCACACCCCCTTGCCCTCGCTAGCAGGCTCAGACATTCCAGCATAGCCGCAGAACCCCGTGCGCCCATCGGCCATCCCTGTCTGCGGGTCCCAAGAGCCAATGCATCTGTATCCCTCCATACAGATTGTTGTTGTTCACATGTCTCCAGCACCTCAGACCTTTTCATGGGTCCTCAGAACGCAAAGCTCCTTCCAGAACCTGCCAACATGCAGGAGGCCCCCAGCTGGGGCCTTCCTGAGTGTGCCCGGCACTTCTCTGAAACAGCCTTAGCTGAACGCTGCCATGCAAATGGGCCAGACAGAGCTTTCAAGTGTCCTGTCAAGCGAGAAACATCTCTGCACCCGTGCGGAAGTGGAGGCTCCATTGTGTAAGCTGCTCTCTCCCCATCTGCCTCCCTGCACATCACGGGGGCTGCTCTTGGCTCCTGGGACACCCTGATAGCTAATTCACCAGGCGAGGGCATGACTCCACCTCCTGGTGGAAAGGACTGCACAAAGTGGGAGGTGAGCGAATCTTTGCCGTGCAAAGGAAAGCGAACTCCTGGTTGAAATATAACCCGGACGTCACGAGTGAGGGACTATGGTCAAGACAAAGCCCTGGCTTAGCACGTCTTCACAACTCAGGGCATTGGGAGCATGTGCAAGTTTTGTCCTCTCCCTCTCATTGACTTCAGAGGCAGGGCCATGGCGAGGTCAGGATTTGGCCCTAGTGTGCCAGAAAGGACGCCCTTCCATAGAGGGCCAGATATAGGTTTGCTCCTGTGCCCCACAAATGGCAGCAGCCAATGCTGCCAAAACAGTGCTGCGGCAGGCAGTCTTGCTGGCACCATCTTGGGGCTACCCCTGGAGTGGTGGTGTGTGTGCCCATCTACGAGGACAGCCAAAGAGCCAGATTTGCAAAGGTATTTAGATAGCTGTGTGCGCAGAAAGGCTCCTTCAGCGCTTCTGAAAACCTCACGAGGCCCCTGTCTGCCTTTGGAAATAGGCCCCCCAGCGGTTAGGTCACTACAGTTCTATGGGAGCAGCTTCTCCATGGATTTGAGGAAGTTGGAAGGCCCAGCAAAGGAAGAGCCCAGAGCCTGGCTAGTAGCTGAGAGCTCCCAGCGAGCAACGTACATCTCTTACTTAGTGGATTTTCCCCTCCCAGATTTTCAGCATGAGAGTGGGGTGGTCACATCCTCATGGGACAATACACAGTAATCAGCCCAGCTCTGTGCCGCTCTCCCTTCTGCTGAGCCTCTCTTTTCCAGAGCTATTTCCCGAGTTCCCCGAGAGTGGCGTTTAGCCCAGCAGGGTGACCTGCTGGATGAGATCCCAGAGGAGGAGCCAGGTGAGAGAGAGATTCTTATTCCTGCCTCCGCCCCTGGTCTGCTGGATGACTCTGCACACGTCACTTCCCTTCTTTGTGGCTCAGTTTCCCCATCCACACAATTAAGATAATGCCAGCAGATCTGGGCCTAGCTCGTTTGTTCAGAAAGCCTGTTGCAGAGAATTAAGCCCCAGTTTCGTGTTAACCACACGACTACCCTGCCTTCTTTGAACATCCAGCACTTGGCAAACACATTTTTAAATGGTGAGAAAAACATTTTACAAACCATAGAAGGGAAAAGTGTGATTTCCGCCTTCCCCCTGCCATGTGCTTAAAAATAGACAACAACAAAATCGACGTAGGCTCAAGCTGTCCTGCTGTTTAGGCCCCATTTTCTGCCAATCTCACTCATATACATGTAGAATAGTAATAGAGATGTTAGTCTGGTCTTGCTGAAACAAAAGACAGGACTATGCA
>JANRFK010000961.1:9282278-9299484 GCA_030068395.1 Apalone spinifera
GGATGCAGATGAAGGTCTGGGCATGAGAAAGATGGGGTGTGCTTACCTGGCTTCATGACTCCCGCTGCTCCCACTGGCTGTGGTTCCAGCCAGTGGGAGCAGCGGGGAAAACCTCCAGGCAGCAGTGGGAAGCCAATGCTGGGGTGGGAGGCTGGAGCAGCAGTGCAGGCTAGCTGCTGCGGGGAAGGTGGGGACTGAGCCTCAAGCCGTGGCCCACCTACAAGGTGGACGGTCCATGGATCACAGTTTGAGAACCCCTGGTCTAGGGGGATGCTGAGGCAAGGCCTCTAGTTGCTTGGCTTGTAGCACGAAGGCTGATTTGACTTGTTTCTTGCCTTCACTCAAGGGCCCCGGGAAGACAAAGCCAAGGGCCGGGTGTGGGTGCTGAGCTGCTCCCATTGTCTTCATTGGGCTTCATGCCACTCAGAGGCTGTTTCCTTCCTGAGAAGCTAGGATGACTCTTCCACCCGGCTCACACCCTCCTGATGCCTGTTTTGAAAGAGCTTTGATGCTGCTGGCCCATGTGGGTGACCGGTTGCATGGATGGAAGGGATTTTTTTTGGAGGGGGGGGACGGACTGAATGAGATCTCTATTTTACAGCCCTCCCCCAATCCTTTCCCCTGGCTTCTCTATGGGGCTAAGGGCCCTGAGTATAGCGGGGGAGGGAGGCTGTGGGACTAAGCATTCTGGCTGTGCTGTCCCCTCTGTGCAGCTTTTCCATGAAATTCTGAGCAGCCAGCCCTGAAAGCCTCTGCCCCTGGATTGGACAGATGTGTGGTGCCCTTCTCTAGCTGCCCGGCATCTCCAGAGCAGAGATGAGCATGCTGAAAGTGAAACTGCTGCCTTTCTACTGTGCAGTGCCTTCGAGGGCAGAGGGAACCAGCCTGGGGAAAAGAGAACTTCCCCTGCCTTGTTTATGAGTCCCGTATGCCCTACAGCTGGGACTGTATGGAAAACCTGGCTCAGAGCCCCTGCCCCTAACTCTGGGGATGTTAAACCTGCCCTGCTGTGACCATCACAAATGCAGCTGGAGTGAATCCTGTTTTATTCTGCTTTAGACAAGCAAAGCAAAGTGCCCAGCACATGCACTGTAATGCAATCTTGGGAAAATGGCACCCCAAGTCCACACATTCTGAATAAACCCTTTGGACCAGCGCTCTGCAGACAAGCCCAATATCCCCAGTCCTGTGAAGAGCGTAAACAGATAGAATGTTACAGAGGAGAGAACACTCTTGCTCTTGCCCCTGTTAGCCAGAGCGATGCAGGAGAAAGCACCGCTTGATTGGGTAGCAAAGGGGAATATCAGCTTTGAAAGCTGCTTTGCTTGCCTTGCCCTCAGGGCCAGCCCACAACATTTTGGCACCTGAGGCGCGGAGCTCAAATGACTTCTCCATGCCCCCTCGCTTAGGCCAGCAGCAGACACAATTTTCTACACTCTGGGTCCTAGTGGTGCCCCCTCCCCCCACAGTCTGGCACCTAAGGCAGGCGCCTCAGTTTGCCTCATGGTAGGGCCAACCCTCTGGCAGGTGGGGGAGACACAGCCCTTTCGTGCTGGTTTGTCTGCCTGCATTCGTGCTCTGCAGTCGCCGTACAACAATACAGTGAACACAAGGGTGAGATACTACTGGGTGGTTGCTCAAAGCAAGTAGCATCTTCCATCCTTACTGACCTGGCCACTGCATGCATTGATGTCCTCTATTTGATAGACTCAAAGAGAAGCTTAACTATGTGTCATAAGCCCTATAGTGCTGAGGTAGTGGAGAATCTGTCATGTGTGAGAGGCCTGTGTTTCAGGAGGCAGAGGTTCTGATCTCTATTCTCTCTGATCTGAGCGTCATGGTGCACTTTATGTAAGGTAGGTCATAGCTCTAGATATGCTACTGTATTCCCTTAGCAAACACTGGTGGTGATTCACTAGCGTCAACTGAACAATTATAATTTGTGCAGCATTTTCTATACAAACTGTCACACAGCTCCCTAGAGCTACATCAGGCAGTTCAGGTACGGATTAACTGCCTTGCACCCTGCTAGTAAATACAGTGAGATGAAATAGGGCAAGTGTTACCAGTGAATCAAATCTGTGTGTAGAATGAGTCTGAAGCAGAGAACATTACATTCCCTGAGCACCTCTTGTGCTGAAGGATCCCAAGGCACAGATAACACTCAGCCTGCAGCTGAGAGACAGACACAGCTCTGGGGTGGAGCACCGCAGGGGGCTAATGGTGCACAGCAACAATGCACGATGGGATTCTATCTGGGTGGAATTTAGGTTACCTTCTGGTGGCCTAAATTCCACACAGCTGGAATCCTATTTACCTCTGTGCCAGGACACAGCAATTGCCGTAGGGCACCAGAGGGGAAGTTCCTTCCTGACCACTGACAATTGCTGGCTGTCATGCCCTGGAACAGGAGGTCTGAGATTTGCGCAGGTTGGAACCGGCAGGGTTAGGCCGGTACAACTCAACTCAGCTCCCAGGGAAGCCCAGGGGGAAAGATGCCAGTGGGCTGCCTGAGGACTAGGTGGCATGCTACGCGCAGGTTGGGACCCTGCTCCAGCCCTGGGATGGGCAAGATATGGCCCAGGGGCCGGATTCGGCCCACCAAGCCTTTCAGTTGGGCCGGCTGGACCCCCAGGCAGGGAGCAGCCCCAGGCTGGCAGCTCCATCTGTGCCGGGTGGGACGAGGGGGGATCTTCATGCGCTGTGAACCCCCTTTTTCCCTCTCAGACCCCACACCTACTCCTGTATCCCAGTCCCCTACCCCCAGCTCCCTTCTGCACCCAGCCTCCATTGCAGACTCTGCACCCCCTCCATAGAAAAGTGCGGCCCCTTGACCACTTACCAAAATCTTGGCGTGTCCCCCTCCCCCTCAAAAATTATTGCCCAGCCCTGCTCTAGCCACTCCGGGAAGCGCAGAGTTTGGCAAAGTCCTGCAGCCAGTTCGCATGGCCCATGGAGGCTGCTGAGTCGTGCTGGGTGACAGAGCCAGTTCCCCAGGCCGGAGGGCGAGCAGGTCGGACTAAGGAGTTCGGGCTGGCTCCTTTGCGAGCGGCTCTGCCGCGGAGCAGAAAGCGCTAGCCCGGGGCTGGACCCCGGGGGCGGGGCGGGAACCTTTGCAAAGCAAAGGAAAAACCAACCCCCCGGGCTGCTCCGCTGCTCCTCGCCCAGCGCGCCCCGAGCTCCCGGCCTGCGCGCAGCAGGAGCGCCGCGTGTGCATCCACTTTGCGCCCCTTCCACCAGCCCTGGTGCCCCGCGGAAAGCCCCGGCGCCCGGCTCCTGCGGGATGCCAGCGGCGGCAGGTGCTTGGGAAGGGGGAGAGGCAAGAACCCCTCCCCCCGCCCTTTGCATTCCCCAAGTCTGTACCCCCCCTTCCCGGGCTCTGTCAGTCAAGCCCCCGGCTGCTGGGGGAGGAGCTCCCGGGGAGGGGGCGGGGCGGCGGGGCTGCTGAGACCGAGGATGGAGCTGCGAGGAGCCAGACCAGCAGAGGCGGCTCGGAGCGACTCCTTCGCCCGCTGCTGAAGCGGCTCCGGGAGGATTGCAGGCGCCGGAGAAGCCCCGATTCCGGCTCGCCCCGCGCCGAGGAATGAAAGCGCTCCAGGCAGACCTGCTGCTCCTCTGCTGCTTGCTGCTCAGCCACGGTAGGACCCGGCGGTGCCTGAGTTTCAAAGTGGGGTGTGCGGGCAGGGCGCGGGGGCTCCAGCCCGCTGGGGAGCCCCCGCGATGGGCCACGAGGGTGCGATCGCATTGGGGAAGGTCCCTCCGCTGACAAGTGCAGCCTGGAGTTTTGCTTTCTCCGCAGGCAGCTCGCCTTAACAAATGTTTAACATGCAAATGAGTTTCTTTCTGCTCCGGCTCCGCTCGTTAGCTCCTGTCTGTGTGTAAACGCGGCTCGGGATTCCTCTCCCTCCTTCTCCTTCCCCAGTAGACCCCAGCGAGGGGCAGGCTTGTTTTGCAAGGGGAGCTTCTTGTCCCTGGCTTGGTGGTTTTACCTTGGGAGGGGGGGAAGAGAGCATCTTAATTACAGGGGGGCTGCAGTTGCAGCATGTGTTGTGATGGGAAGAAGTGTCTCAGATGTGTGTGCGTGTGGGAGCCCATGGCACGGCAGGGGCATTTGATGCTCCTTTTTGGCCTTATGTCTTGGAACCTGGAGAGGGCCGGGCAGTCCGGAGGAATTTCCCACACAACTTTGATACTGAGCAGCCAGCCCCGGCGTCGGGCAGGAGAAGGTGGCATTTCGGAGCTGTGCTGCCAGGTCAAACCGGTTGCCAGTCACCTGTGGAATGCAGAGGGTTGCGTTTAGCGACCTGGCAGATGGAAGTGGAGGGTGCTCTCTCTGGGTGCCAGTGCCGAGTGCCAGCTGTGTCACATGGAGGTGTTCATGCAGGGCAGGGCACAGAGGGTACAAAGAAACCACCCAGAAGACCCATCTGTTGAATAAATAAAGGCTGAAACTTTTGGGGGGAGAGCACAGCTTGTAATGGATGACAGTTCCTCTCTCCTTCCTCGCCAAACATAGGCCATTCGTGGCCAGCTCCTGGTAGAAGTCATGGCACTCTACAGATACCCACTTGTTGCTTTCTCTTCTGAGCTGTGGGCGGCTGGGTGCCCCCCAACACCATGTCCCCCCTCTGGTACTAAAGGGCAGAGCCATTTGCAGTTGCAGTTGCTTCTGCACAAAGGAAACCCTCTGTGTCTGCCATGCCAATTTCAGGCAGAACAAATCAGAGCTCTCCGGGAACACCAGGGCAGCGGCAGGGTCAGGTATATAAGCAGTTTGGCTGCCTGGATTTTCTTTGTAGTGTCAACTCCCTGCCCCCTGAGTGTCTCCTCTCTCTGTAGATTGCATGGCAGTTTACTAGAAGAGCTGCACAAGTTTGCCTTTCAGCTCTAGAAAGGCCTGCTTCTGCCTTCCTTCCCAGGCATTGTTTCTAATTAGGACTTTTTAATGAGCTTTGGTCTTTGAAAGCTGCGGTGTAGATCCACAACTCTTGACTCTTTGCTGTGTGGTCTAGTTGATCGGCCTCTCCGCGGCGACCTGTTGGCAGGGTGCCTGTGGTACTCCTGCATATTCATGTCGGGTTCTGTGGCAGCACGGCTAACGTTGCACACGGGCTGGTGCCTACTGTACGAAGGATAAATGCAGCGGGGTGTAGCTGTTGCTTGCAGCGCCTGAGAAATGTGACGGTCTGCAGCCAGGCTGCTAGCCCGCTGGCGTGCGTCTTGTTCCAGCCCCTCTTCGATATGGGGCTGTTGTGGAAGGGGTAGCACAGATCCAGGAGCTGAAGGCTATTGCTGGGATACATTGGTGCCCCCTCTCCCCTGGGAATTCCCCATTTTGATTGTGCATGTGGACTGGTAGTGGTTATTTTTGCCTGCCCATTGTTGTGACAATGAATTCAATAACACATGCACCCATGGTCTTAAGAGTGCCACTCGGTGATGAGCCATACAGGCGGCACGTTGACTGATGGAGGTGGTGTGCACTGATGGGGCATTTACACCTCATGAGGGCAGGAGCATGTAGACAAACCTCACTTGTCTTACTTACATGAGTAGACCCCCTGAACTCAGTGAGTCAGACCTACCCTTTCCGCCACCCCAGGGAAGTCAAGAGAGTTGCATTCACTGACACGACCAGTGAATTTTGCCCAGATGGGTGTGTGTGACTAGCACACCCAGGATTCCTACTCCTTCAAGTCCAGCACAGGAGATGAGCAAGGATTATCTCCGTCTGATGCAAGGATCATGCCTGGGACATTTATCTCAGGCGTGGGCCTTACATGACCACCTCAGGTAAATTGATCATTCTCCAGAAAAGGTCACTGAATTTCTGCCCCAGGATTTGTCCTCAATTGACCCCATGTATTTTTGCGGCACGTTGGTTTGATGCTATCCCAAGAAATGATGCTGACCTACATAGGGCTTGTGGAGATGACCACACTTCCCTGGGTTCCACCTGCAGGGGGGTCTGTCATGTCGCCTTAGGCTGATGTGGATTCCCATGTACAGGTTGGCTGAGGAGAGATGGATTTGACCTCCCTGTTCCCAGCCCATGGAAGGATTTCACAAGTGCATCTTTCCTGTAGGAGGTGGGTCCACTAACATACCTCTGTTTCCTGGCAGGCCCTTTTGAAGCATGTTACCAGAATGATTTTGAGACTCGCTGTACAATGCCAGGTCTCAAGCAGATCTCCACATCAATCTAATCCACAGCCATCTCTTTTTTGCACTGAGAAGTGTTATGGAATAATGAAGGAGGACAATGATGGTCTCTCCTGCAACTGCTTCCTGTGTCTTTAAAGGCTCAGTGAAATTCTGTTAAGGTGGTATGGGGTGAATATGGTTCTTTTATTCTCTGATTCCTCAGCAAATAGCCCTAAACCCCTGACTTCGGGCTCTGAAAGTTGACAGCTAACTGTGTTTTGTCTGTAGAGCCTCTTTGGGTTCTTTTTTTTTTGTGGTGACTGTTGAGTTGTTTTTGTTTTCGTGGGTTTTGCTGCTTTTCCCTAATCTGTCAGTACCATGGAGCCTGGTAGTAGCTAGGCTAAAGTCGCAATGAAATTTATCTCCTGCTGCGTAGAGATATGTCCTTTGCTGAGAAGAGAATTGATGCTGTCATCCACAAGCATGAAGCTCACTACCTTGGCTTTTTAAAAATCATGTTCAGTTATTTTCCCCTTCACCCAAAAGAATGGAAGTTGGAAGAAACAAATAGCAACATGGGAGCCATCTGTCAGATGCTGAGTCATGGGAAGGTCCCGAGAAAGTGCCTTCACAGTCAAATCCCAACCTTGCTCTGCACTCATGTAGAATTTCACAGTAAGAGTCCGTGAATCTGCTATGTTCAGTCCACCCAGGATGGTCCCATGGCCTGGTGCAACAGAACGGTGGAGGTTCTGTGCAACCCAGAGCCAGGTACCATGGAGGTGACTCATTCATTGTAGAGGAGCATTTATAAATGCATTGGAACCAGCAGTGTGAGCCCTACAGTCTCATTATGGGAGGGGCAATAGCTAGGCCAGGGGTGGGCAATAAGTGCCTTGCGGGCCAGATGCAGTTCATTAGAGTTATCCCCTGGCCGGCCGCTGGATGCTTTATTTACCTAAGCCTCTGTAAGTACAGCTGCTGGCAGCTCTCATTGGCCATGGTTTGCCGTTCCCTGCCAATGGGAGCTGTGTGAAGTGGTGCATGCTGGGACAGCATTTCCTGCAGCTCTTATTGGCTGGGAAACCGAACCATGGCCAATGGGAACTGCGAGTGGCTGTACCTGCACACGCTCAGGTAAATAAAGTGAATGGCGGCTTGTCACAGGCTAACCCTGGGGAACCACGTCCAATTGCCCACCCTAGCCGAGACCTGATGCGGGAGTGCTCCTAAGCCCACCGTCTTACCGTTGCCTTGGTTACCCACTCTCTTAGTGCCTCCTTTGATATGCCTCTTTGCCTGGAACAGACCTCGCTTCTCTTCCATCTCCGGAGTGCCTCCTCGACCCAGGCCTCTGTCGGGAGTCTTTCCTCTGTAGACGTGATCTGGCGTAGGTGGCCCTTGGTCGGAATTGTCATGCCAATTTCTTATGTCTGTCTCACTGTAAGCTCTGTGGGGCATGTCCTTGGGCCAGAGTCCGATCTCAGTTTCCCTGGTGTAAATCTAGAGCCAGTAGAGCAATGCCAGTGAAGTGTCTGTCTGGGGGTTTTCAGAAAGTAGCCCTTGCCCTCCAGGATCTGAAGTACCCTATTTGCATGTGAGTCTCTGGCTATCTGCTACTGGCATTCTTATGGGATTATAAAGGAACTGGCTCAGTAGGATCTGTACAGAACTTTCCCCTCTCCGCTCAGCTTTGAAGAGATTGCAGTCCTTGCAGAGGGCTCTTTAAAACCAAACCATGTATTATTTGCAGTGTATGACCATTATCAGGGCTGGCGATCAGAAAACAAATGCCATGAAGTTAAGGTGAAGAGGGGAATCATGCCAAATCCAGGTATAGCAAAGGGCTGGGAATACCCAGGTGAGGCATTTACCTCTACCTGTAATGCTGTGAGGGAAGAGAATGGGGTTGGTGGGTGATGGTGAGTGGGCTAGGGATGTAATTAGTTAACCAGTTAAACTAGTCCCCCCCCATTTAATCGGTTAAAGGGGGGGGTGGCTCCTTTAACCCAGAGCGCACCTTGGTGGCTGCTTTGGCAGGTCTGGAGTGCCTCCTGCTTGCAGTGGGTGGGGGCTGCACCAGCCCACACAAGCCCCCTATAGCCGGTAAGCCTCACCTGTTAACCATTAACATCCCTAGAGAGGACCACAAACTTGCAGAAAGGTGCTGATAAAAAAGAAAGACGAACCTCTGATAGGACTTACATGTAAGGCTGGTGACTTAACCACTCCTCTCTGTACAATGCCGAGGAGCCCAAGGCAAGACTGCACTGGGGGTAACTAGAATCAATGCCGTATTGTAGATGCAAAAGGGCTATCAGGTCATCCCAGGGGCTAAGGCAGCATCACTGCTTTTCTGGGCTTTGTCCAGCCCACTTCCATATGATTCTGATGATCGGGGTTGCACATGCAAATGGGCAGGGGGGTAGAAATCCATCAGTAGAGCCTCTACAGAGAGATTCAGTACAGGACCAAAGAGGCCCTTTCTAAGCAGTATCTCCACTACCCGCTTCATTCAGTCACAACAAGGGGTCACTGCTCTTTCATGTTGTATGTTATTAAATCACAAATATTTGTTAATATTCAATGCGCCTTTTAAATTAATGGCACGGGTTTCCTCTTTTGTCTCTGCTTGCACAAATAGAAAACAGGCTAGTCAGTTTCACTTTTTGTTTTATTGTCTCTTACATTTGGCTTCTCCTGTGCTTGCCTGATGCTGCCAGGTTTGGGTTGCAGAGACTGCAGGGAAATGACTATGAGATCATCTCTATTGGATGTAGGCTTTATCAAACCCACACGGTTTCCAATTTGATCTAACAGCATCCATTTAAAGATGATCAGCAAAGTGACATTATCAACCCCAAAAGCAGAGCAGGGGGAGCTGTCTAAAGAGTTCATGAGGGATGGATCTGCCGCTTACTGTTCAGCATTAGTCAACGTTTAAAACATGCTTTCCATTCACCGGTTAGCAGTTGATTGTGCACTTGCTGGCGCTCTTTAAATGTCACGTTATAAGTGGGAGGTAGAAGATTCGTATAGTTAGATTCAGCTCTAAAATGAAATCTCATCTTCATTTGTTCATGCAGCACCCCCACGTGAGGAGAAAACTACACCAGTAACCCCCGAATCTGCTGTAACTATAGAATTTTGTACTACTTTTAAAAGGACATTCCCATAATTAATTGGGATGTTAAAATGTGTTTAATGAAGTAGCTGTGTAGCCACTGAAAATTTCAGTGGTTACGCACAGGGTGACATCTGCTCCCCAGTAGCCGGTGCACGCAGGGAGCCGGCTTTTAAGCTGGGTCCCTATGTGTACTGGCTCCTACCTGTCCCCCTTGCATGTCGGGGAGGAGGTGAGACAGCGGGGCTCCCTGCACGTACTGGGAGCCTGTGTGTAAACATAAAAGTTAACCAATGAGCCCTGGCTCATGGTGTAACATGGTTACACTTTCACATTCCTAATAATTACCAGTCATTAACACTAATTTGACCCAATCAGATCTTCAGCAAAAAATAATAGATGCCTCCGTGTATGGAATCATCGGGATCAGTGTTCAATGGAGTACGCTCACACAATGGATAATTAACCTCCATGTGCAAGAAAAACTTTGTGGGGTTGGGTTTATTGCAATAGTTTTCTACACAGTAAAGAGGAGATTCATCCCTTGTATCACAGCATTGAAATCAGTGGAACTGAAGGCTGGAAATTCCAGCTCTTGTGTGGGTGAATTTGATTGAATAACTCTGTGTTCCTGTGTGAGGATATATAAGGATCGTGCAGGAATAGTGTGTTCAGGGTCTGGAATCCATGCAACAGAGCATATGACTACAGCTAAAATACACCTTTCTTTCCTTACCGGTGGCCTTTCTCCTGGCTACTCTCATGCAGGAGGGGATCAAAGCTTTGTGCCATGGATCCCAGATGATGATCCTTTCCGGAAGAAGGAACTGACCGTGAATGAGTGGAAAGTTTCACGGCTCTTCTGTCTACTCCTGCTGTTTTGGGCATGTACCCTTCCATTTCTGTCATTAACTCAACAATGCTTAACTCCTGAAAAGAGATCATAACTAAAGGGCCTGGATTATTTCCATTCCCCCCCCCTCTAGTGGCATAAATGAGTATTCAGGCGGTATACTGCCAGGAGTCAGTAAATGTCAATATTGGATAAGTGTTTCCTTTATATCACTGCAATTTAGCATAAGCTGCTTGGAAACAAATGTCTCCCATAAGCATGCGATGTTTCCGTAAGTACACAGTCAACAGTACTATGAGGATTAAATAAATGTCAGCCCTGCTTGTACACTTGGTAACATGTTAAGACAGCCGAACTCGCGAAATGGCCAGCCTGTTTTTTTCAGTGGCGGGATTACTTGGTGACCTGTGGTTTCCTGCAGCTAGAGGGCAGCTGGAAGTAGCCATTTTGGGGGAGATGGGAAAGGTGCAGCAAAGGGTGATGGGGACTCAAAATTGGAGTGGGAGGCTGATCTCTCACGGGTCTGGCAAGCTGTACATTATTTCAAGAAAAGCAGCTGGGCTTTGCTGTGAAAATGGCTTTTTTCTTTCGCTCTACCTGAATTGCCAAGTGGGGGGAACTCAGGGATTTGCTTTTTCACCCAAGGACGGATCTTGACACACACATTGAGTTCCCAACCAGAATGGACAAAGCTTTGACCCTGGTCATAAATATGCTGCCAAAGCGCTGTCCCTTGGGACGTTCCTGTGCCCCGCTTACTTGAGAGGAGATAAGCGCTGGTGTGACCTGCACTAGCCTAAAATAAAGTGGTCTTGTTGGTAGCACTATGACCTGATCCGGTCCAACTTGTATTGCTAGCTGGCCTTAGCTAAAGATTTCACCACAGACTGGCTGGTGGATTACAAATATAGTCTTCCAAGGTGGATGGGCTGCGGACTGTGGCATGGTCGCTAACACAGCAGATGTCACTGGTCCAAACTATTGTTTGGGTAGGAGACCGGGGGAAGAGCCCATTGCGCTGTGAATGCTGCAATGTACAAGGTTCACTAGGTGCTAGCTTGCACCGGGACCTGCCAATGAACTCAGATAAGTAATTGCAGTTCTTTACCAGGCCCAAGTGAGTCAGTCTTGGGCAGCACTTGTTTCTGGATGACAATGTGCAAGACAGGACTGGCCTTTGGGTTCTTGGAGGGGTGGGGGGCTGCCTTTGGGTTCTTGGAGGAATGGGGGGCTGCCTTTGCAACTCTCTATTGCAAGGAATTATTTCCTGTCGTAAAGGATGGATTACATGCTCTGTATGGGAGGATGGAGGGGAGGGGCAGGGGCAGGGGAAGGGGAGATGGTATTGCCCCTTGAGGATAGCAAAGACACACAGAGATCTAACCTGTCGTGTGAGAGTCTGATTCCTTTAGGCATGTGGCTGACCTGCTTTTGGGCTGAAGAGAAAGGGTGGCAGGGGATAAAAGTGCATTGGAGAGAGCATTTGAGCAGATATCTCTAAGAAAAGGGACACAGTTAAGGAAGGAAAGTTGTGGGGTGAAGGACCAAAGGAAGGGTCAGTGTTCCGGGGATTCCAGGTTCCTTTAAGGGTAACTAAAAATGCAGCTGTGTAGCACCTTGGAAACCATAGTGCAAGCAAATTGAGAACAGAGCTGCACTGAGACTGGGGGAACAGATAACCTGCCTGGTGTGTAGCGATCAGGTACAAGGAGAGCAGGAGCGAAGAGGCCAGAGAGCAGATGTCCTTAGATGTGGGCAAAAAGGACGGCTGAGGAGGTTCCAAACCCCTGACGATTGCTTCGGGGCAGAAGCCAGCTGCCCCCTACCACTCTTATGAGTGGCCAGGTGGCCAACATCTTGGAGGCTTCTTGTTTGCCTTGAAAGCCTATCAACTGCCTGTCAACTGCTGTCCTCTTGTGCAGTGATTTGCCAGCTGCTGCTGCTAATGCCAAGCTGGGTCAGCAGAGGAACAGAGGGGAGTTCAGAGCAGTCCCGGGGGCCTATGAAATCTGGCATCCCGATCCGTCAGAGGAAGTGGGAAGCATGAGGGGCCTACTCCTTGCTCTCCTCAGCCCCAGACTTATACCCCATGGTTCAAAGCCTGATAACCCTGTGTTAGCTTTAGCCACTACCTTTCATTAGTGAATATAAATGTTCCTGCGACTTTGCCTAGGACAACAGAACTTATGGGGGATCCTTATCTTTCAGCAGTGTAAATCAGGAGCCACCAACTCCAGACGTGACATGAAAGTGGTTCACAGAGATCTGAATGGAGCTGCTTGCAGTTTGGCGTTGAATGTGTGTTTGGAGGGCAGAGTCCAGTCTCTAGAGCCAATGATCTGGATCCAGGCTCCCCAAAAACAGCTGAGATGTGAGCTTTCCCCTGGCTCGTCTCTGCTGTTGTGCACCGCGAATGAGATGCGCCCGCCGTGGCGAACCGCACGTGCAAATAGATGCTGGAAGGGAGGCTGCATCCCTGAGCTGTCTTCAGCTCCTTGAATCAAAGCTGCTCTGTACCAAGCAGCCATGGGGCTAGGAGATCCCATGTGGGTCTTCTTTGAGGAGGAGGAGAAGGTTCTAAAACTAGGCCAATAAATTGAGATGACATTTGACAGAGCCCCAGAGCCCAACGTCCACTCCCAAGTGGCCTGTGCAGGAAGAATCCATCGCAGCTCCTTGCTGCACCTCACTTTGCATCTCCATCCGCAGTGATGTCACCAGATGCTGTGTCTTGTATGAGGCAGGCTGCAAGTCAGGCATGAGCTGGGCAGAAATCACACAGCAAGGTGTGGGATTGGTCTTGGCATCGTTGCATTCCCAAAGTTGCAAAGCAGCTGTGCTCTCCCTAGCTGGAAAGGAGCGGCAGACGAAATCCACAGAAACCGGTGGAGAGAGCTCTGTTAGGTTAGCTAACCCACCTCTCGTACCTCTGGGGTTGTCCCCCTGCAAGGTCTGTCTAGTATCCACCCTCTCCAGTCTTAACTGATTCAAGCAGTAGATCCTAATTGGGGTCCCGTTGGTCACTGGCAGGGCATTTGCTGCCGAGTCAAACAAGATTCTGTCTCAATTACAATCTCACCTCGCCCAGCTCATGTATTTGCTATGCTGAGCAAAGAGCCTGGAGAGGAGGGTTTAAAAATGCAAACCAGAGACACGTGTGTGTGTTGTGTGTGTGTGTGTGTCTGTGTGTGTGTGTGTGAGAGAGAGAGAGAAAATACCCTTATATTTCCGATAATGAGCCAGGTCACCTGGTAGAGTCTGAGAGCTGCGGCTCCTCCTCGCTTTCCCATTCAGCCTGGTGGTGGCAGTAGCGGCCTTGCATGAAGGAGAGCCGTTCTGCCGGCACAGGGCTCCCGGGAGCGGCTTGCCGGGTTCCCACTCTCCTGGAAGGCTGAGGGCAGAGCTGGAGTCTGGGGGAGAATGAGGGGAAAGATGTTGGTGCTTAATCCTCTGTGCAGCTCTGTGCTCTAGAGAGAGGTGGTCAGAATTAGAGATGTAAAATCCCATTTAATTAGTTAAGCAGTTAAAAATTAAGTTCAACCAGTTAACTGATTAAATGGGGGCGGTGGGAGCGCCCCCCCCCCCATCCACCGCAGGCAGGGTCTACACCAGCCAGGCTGCTTCCAGTGCTGCGTGGGGCTGCCGGCTCCCAGCCTGCACAGGGCTGGAAGGGGCAGCCTGGCATGGGGCTGGCAGGGCCGCTACCACTTTCAGGAGCCACTTCTGTAGGGGGCAACTTCCTGCCCTGCATGGGAGCCTGGAGGTGCTGGAGCAGCCCTGTGCTTGTGGGTGGCTGCTCTCTGGGTTAACCAGTTACCCGTCGTCATCCCGAGACAGAATACTGAGGGGATCTGAGCTCCCCCGTGTTTTTAAGGCAGCTGTTGCATGCTGGCCATTGATGCCAGTGATACTTGTGGCCAGATTTCCCTCCCCCAGTCAAAGCCAGCCAGGTCCATGCTGCTAGCAATGGGGGTCAGGGCGGGGCAGATTCCAGTGTGACCCTATTGGTGGAGCAAGACCTGGCAGGGCCAGGGGTGTGCCATGCCACAGATGAGTTGTGTGGCTTTGCTGATTAAGGAAGTGGGGAGAGGGAGCACAGTCCATGCTGTTCCTAGACTACCAATTCCTGGTGACTAATGATGAATGAGCTGGGTCTCCTGGTGGAGGGGAGGGAGACGCAGAGCAGGCAGCATGTGTCGGTCTGGAGCACAGTCACCTTCAGCAGCTCACAAAACAAGCTGGCATCGCCAGCCAGCGGTGCCTGCTGGGTTGTTATTTTTCTTCCTCCTTCATAAGCTAATCCCAGGGTGTGATTTAACGCTTTTCTGCCGCGCTCCTGGCTGTGTCTTTAATAAGCTGGGAGCAGCCAGTCCAGTCCTTGCTCCCCCCCACCTCCCTTTACGTGTCGAAGAAGCAGAACAAACAGATGCTAAAATTAGGTTCCGTTGTTCGCAGCACTTTGTCCTCCTGCTCACAAAGTCTGCAGCTGCCTGGGCATCATGCTTCCGTCTGTGTGCAGGGGGACTTGGGGGAATAATAAAGCTGTGGGTGTGTCTGAAATTAACACATGAAACATTTTGGAGCTGAGATGCCCGCTTCCTAGTGGCAGATCAGGAGCCTTTGGTAACTTTCTTGCGTGGGTGGAGGGAGCATGCTTCCTTTCTGTTTAACAGTGAAAAGCACCAGACAGCCTTGAAGAGAATTCTTCCATTTGGAAGTGGCTTCCCCTGCCAGTGGTCCTCAGCAGGCCCAACAGAGAAACGCCTAGGACAGTGCAGAAGGCAACAGGTTACAGGGCTCACTCCGTCCTCTGGCCCTTTTTCTTCAGACATTCATGTTGCTGCCCCAGAGACGTCAGTGAGAATGCTAATGGTGCATTCAGTTAAATACGAGCATTAGACTCACATAGGGTTGCCGAGATTTTTTCTGAAAGTATCTGAACATGACAGGAAAAAAATTGGTTGAGCCAAAAAGACAAAAAACGGGGGACCAAAGTTGTGCAAAAAAAAAAAGTCATTGTGCCTTTAAAAATCCCCACGCTCCTCGCTCTCCCCACCAGACGTTGCAGGGGAAGAATGTCCTCACTGGATTTCTGTCCAAGAAAAACAAAAAATACCGGACAATTTACATGTCCAGTATTTTCTGTTTTTTGTTTTTAGCGGACGGGGTGACAAATACTGGACTGTCTGGGCAAAAACCAGACTCCTGGCAATCCTATAAGACTGTGTAGCACTGAGGCTTAAGCCTTAATCAGGACTGGCCTTACCATGAGGCGAACTGAGGCAGTCGCCTCAGGTGCCAGACTGTGGTGGGGGGAGGGAGGGCGCCACTAGGACCCAGAGTGTAGAAAATTGTCTGCTGCTGGTGCATATGTAGGTAGCAGAGCAGTCCCATGAGAGGAGTAGAACAGGAAGAAGGCAGAATTGAGACCTTTCAAAATTTTGGCCCAAGCGAGGGGTATGGAGGTGTCATTTGAGCTTCCTGCCTCAGGTGCCAAAATGCTGTGGGCCGGCCCTGAGGGATGTGGCTGTTAACTGGTTAACCAGTAAGCTGGTGAGGGCTGGAGTAGCTTCCCTCTCATCGTGAGCAGGGGGCTGCTCCAGACCTATAGGGCCCGCCATGGGTGGGGGCGCACCCAGCCGGCCAGAGCAGCCCCTGTCCGCAGTGGGTAGGGAGGAGGGGGCTGGAGAGCCCCCCCAACCTACCTCACCATTAATCAGTTAACTGCTTAAACTTTATGTTTAACTGGTTAACCTCTTAAATGGGATTTTACACCTGTAATAGGTCCATGCTCTCTCTTGCAGGCTCAAGTAGTGCGCCATCCTGGTGTTCCTGGTCCAGGGGCAAATTTCAACTCAGCTGGTCCCCTGTGGTTGATCTATAATTCCTTGCACTTCAGATACCGCAAGAATACATCAATGGCTGGGGCTGGGGCAGTCGATGCCTCGAAGGATATACGCTTCTCTCCCTGCAGAGAGAGGTTGAGCCGTTATTGGCAGAACTGTGTCAGGGATGTAGATATTCTGCGTTCCTGGGAGGAAGCTTTCCCGGAGATCAGAAACATCCTTTCTGTCACTGCTCTGATAGTAAAAATGCCATGAGATGCCACAGTTCTGTGATGATTAACTCTAGGCTGGATGCGAGGTGGGGGCGGGTTGTGTTAACCTGAATGCTTTCACGAGCATCTATCTTCCATGCCAGAAATTGTGTCCGCAGCTTCTTCTCTCTTCTGGTCATGCTTAAAATGATAACATTGGTTTAAGATATACACTTATGATAAACTAGAAAACATGGTGTCTTTTGAAATCTTCAAAGCTCTGTTCGATCAAATCGGTCAGCTGGAAAGGAGAACAGCGAGGCGTTCAGGTCCAGGCGTTTAAGACACACAGTTCTTCCTAAACACCCTTCCTTTTTAATTCACCATTTTCCACTATTTCAGCAGGAAGCTCCGACTGTAACAAGGTGGGAGGCACCTGCTACATTTGCACTGTCTCTTCACTGTGTGTCTCTGCCATTTTTGACCTCCGAAATGCCCTGAGTGTCCCTCTAATGGGATCAAACCAGAGGGGAAAAAAAATCTCACCCAAACAAAATGGACTTGGAAAAGCAACTTGTAATATGCATAGGAAAAATGGGAGGCTGCATGCACCTCCTAAATAGCTGGACACCTTTGTTCTCACCTTAGCAAAGGAGATCACAACAGCCTTTCAGCTGGCAAATGGATATCCACAGGCAGCTGATTCATCCCTGTGGCTTGAGTTTTTTCAAGCTCATTGGAAACTTCTCAAAATGGAAATAAGACCAAATTCCATTGTAGTGTGACCTTGCACAAGTCACTTGTGACCAGACCTGGTGGGGAAAACAAATTTCCTTCCAGTGGAAATTTCAGTGTTTTGAAATGGACTAGAAATTCAGAAATGTCTTCTTGTGGAAACTCTACTGGAACTCTGTTTCATTCTGACTTTACAACCTTCACGTTTCTCAATTGTAGATTTATAGTGTGTGCAATACATAATTTTATTGTAATTAATTAACTAGCCAATTAGCCCGTCATAAGACGGGATTTTCAGGTCTCTTCTCCACGT
>JANRFK010000961.1:9301974-9316536 GCA_030068395.1 Apalone spinifera
GGGGGGGGGGGGATCGTGAAAAGGTTACAGATGTGACAGGAAGGAAGCTGTTGGGAGAGGGGGGTTGTGGGGCAAAGAGGTCTCTTGCGGTCCAGACCCCAAACCTGTAGAGGCTGGCTAATGACCGTCACTGGTTCATGTGTCCCAGAGGATCCCAACCCCATGAGGCTATTGCTGTGGCCTCCACCCAGTCTCTCACCACTCACCCACTCGCTCCTGCCCCCAAAGCAACTTACGTGGCCTGCAGAGTCCTGTGCCCATCCTCAGTGTGTCAAGCTGTCCTTCCCCAGGGGCTGACAATGGCAGGCTGTGGGGTCCCCTCTCCCCGCAGCATCCTGCAGCAGAGAGCATCCCCGTCAAGGCAGTGTGTACCCACAGCTCCCTGCTGTGCGGCCAGCCTCCAATAAAAGTTACGCTGTCAGTGCACTCAAACAAAAGCCCTTGGTACTGTCATCCTCGACTGGAAGCAATCGGATCCTAATCCCATTATGCAGAGCTCCCGTTTGTTCCTTCCTATGGGTGCATTTGTATACATTTGCATTTTACTGGCTGATCATATGCATAGAATTCAAATTGAAATTGGGGGGAGGTGTTGAGTAGATTTGAATATTTACAAGGTTGGCCTTTTATTTATCTATTTGGAGCCTTCTGAGGCTGGCAGGGATGCCCTGCAGAGGAATACATGGATCCCACTTGAGGTAGAGAGCTGGTAACTGGTTAATCGGTAAGTGTTAGGCTGATTGGGTAACTGGTTAACTGAACCTGTCCAAACTCTGGTAGCTGGCCAACCGCAGAGGGCTGGCCAGTAGGACTCTGCCTGCAGCGAGCTGACCTAGAGCAGCTCCCTGCCCGCAGCGGGATGGCGAGACCCCTCCCTACAGAGGCAGTGCGGGCATGGCCCTGATGGAACTCCAGCCCCAGCTGCCCTGCACCAGCCAGCCAATGGTTAACCAGTGAAGCGATATCATTTTAATAGGTTAACTGGTTTACTGGGTATTTACATCCCTATTTGTGAGTGTGCATTAGTGGTCAGCCCAGTGTCTCATGCTCTGAGGGTATGAGTCTGTTAAAGCCCCAGTTTGGGCATCTGGACTGAGGCAATTAGCTCTTGCAGGTTCCTGCTTCAATTGCCGGTGTGCTGCCAGGGATGGCAGCCTTTGCATACTTTGTCCCTGCTGCACACAGAGAAACTTCTGGGCGGGAGGAGCATGCTGGGTCAGGCTGGGCTGTGGACAGATCTGGGAAGTGCCCTTCCTCTGCACTCCCTTAATAGAAGCAAAGTAGTTTCTCAAGGAATATTGGGCTGCAGAAGGACCTAGGTTTAGGCTTATGGATTCCGAAGAGGATGGAGCCAGGCTGTTCTCAGTGGTGGCAGATGACAGAACAAGAAGGAAAGGTTCAAGCTGCAATCTTGGAGGACTCTGTTGGATATTAGGAAAAACTACTTCACTAGGTGGGTGGTGAAGCACTGGAATGGATTGCCTCGGGAGGAATCTCCATCGTTAGAGGTTTTTAAGGTGAGGCTTGACAAAGCCCTGGCTAGGATTAGGGACGTCAGAGTTTAACTGATAACAGAAACCCAGAGGCTATGTCTACACTGCTGTTTTTTCCAGCGGAAGATATGCAAATCGTGCTCTCATTTGCATATCTTCTGCCGATCCTTTTTGTGGCAGAGGTTTTGCCAATAAAAAGCCCCATGTAGACGGGGCCATTTGTCGGAAAAAAGCCCTTGTGTGCAAGATCCTATAAACCTCATTTTTTGAGGAATAAGGGACCTTGCGAAAAAGGTTTTTTTTCCCGACAAATGGCCCCGTTGACACGGGGCTTTTTATCGGCAAAACCTCTTCTGCAAAAAGGATCGGCAGAAGATATGCAAATGAGAGCACAATTTGCATATCTTCTGCCGAAAAAACCCACCAGTGTAGACATAGCCTTATGCGGGGACATTCCCTCCAGCACCTTTCCCTCCCTACCCTTATGTCCCCAGGTAAAACGTTTAATCATGTGTAACCACCACCAGGTGGATTTGAACCTGGTAGCTCTGATGCTTACTATAGGAGCCACTACCCTCTGAGCTAAAAGATAACTGGCTTCCAGCCCATGTTGTAGAGGACTCTTGATTTTAGCTGTTGCTGTGGTCCAGGTGCCACTGCATTGGTAAGTGAACCACACTAAGTGTGTGGGTTACACATGCAACCAACAGAATTTTGATCGGTTACATGATTTCTATTTTTGTACAATTTTACATTCCTGGCTGGTATGAGTTAGTTGGGTTCTGCTTTGGGCAGGGAGTTGGGCTAGATGACCTGCTGAAGTCTCTTCCAACCCTAATCCTCTATAAATTCAGGTTTTCAGTCTATCCCAGACTGAGATTGGGTTAGCAGTGAAATTCCGACCTGGATCCATGTTTGGATTCTGAATAAATCATTATTTGGCGCAAGGAAATTTTCGACCTGCTCAATTAACTATGCAAGTGGCTCATGTCGATTTAGCTGAAATCCATTTGTGACTGGCTTGAGCCTGAAAAAAGATTGTCCACTCATGAAATAGTCCGAATCTTTTATTACTTTGGCGAAAGCTAATGTGTCCATGTGGTACCTGTTCAGCCTCTACTACCCCTGTTCCTTTCTCCAGATTTATTATACGCCATGTCCCAGCTGGGGCCAGGTGGCCCTTATTTCCAGTGGTTATGGGGTGGTCTTTAACTCGGGCCTTGATAGTGCATACACCTATTCCCATTTGCTTCAGTGGGAGTTCTTTGTATGCTGCCATGACAGAGTAGGGTTCTGTACTTATACCATTGTGGCACATCTCCTGTTAACATCTCTAGATAGGTGTCTTGCTGTTCCCCTTACTCTTGGCCTGAGAAGAAGTGAGCCTTCAGTCGTCGATGTTCTGAAAATTGTATGTCTCTAAACCTTTGACTGAGAAAAGGTTCCCTGCTAAGGGCTGGTTCCCAGAAATCATCTCTTCATTGAGAGGCAATAATGCAGCAAATCCCAGCTGCCTCCTGCAGGATCCAAGTGTGTGCATGCGCCAATGCATTGCATGCACTTGAGATTTGGCGACCTTCCTGTCTTCCCATGCCAGTTTCCCCTGCCCTCCCCCCTTTTTGCTACGTCTGAATTTGTCACTGGTGCAGCTGAAGAAATTGAGTGAGGGCTTCCAAAGTGTCAGCAGAGGGTTGGTCAGACCTCATTGCCCTAGGAGAAGGAGTTGCTATTGAGTCAGTCCTGAATTCAGTTATTAGTTTTTAGGAGCGTTGTAAGTTGATAAGGGAGCTGTTCTACATTAACTGCTAACGTCATGTTGCTTGGGCTTATTATATGCACTAGTTTTTTTAACATAGTCAAAGGTGACATAACTTTCATATTAAATTTAAAAACTGATTACTTGGCTTTTTGTCTATATAAAACCAAATTAATCTTGGCCTGTTTTGATCCCGTCTGCCTTTTTTTTCCTTCGCCTTGTCAGAGACACATGTGGTCTGTATTGCGCTAACCATGAAAGGGGAAGGAAAATGTTTGCATGGTGATAAATAACTGTTGCAGAGGCTGCTTTTATTCCAGAGAAATTTCTGCTCTACAGGCTTAACAATGGCATCAGTGGGGGTTTGTTACTTTTTGTGAGATTCTCTGCCTTTGCTCACAGAGCAGGGCTTTGTTGAATAATGTCCTGCTTTATCCCACCCGGAGAAATCGCGTTTTCTACTTCTGCTTTCCCCTCCGCTGTTAGTGTCTGAAGCTTTTCATAACACTTGCCGGGCTCATGACATCCAACATGCTCTTGCATTAACAACTGCTTACAGCGCAAATTTGTGAGGCTGCAGCCTGCTCGCTGCACATTTTGCACCACTCATCAACCTAGATGGTCTTACCTTCTTTTCTGGGAAGGATGATCTCTTAGTTAAGACATGGAAAATCTGAGCTCTAGTCACAGCTCTGCCCTGACCTTAGACGCATGGGATTGGACGAGACCTCAGAAGGTCATCGAGTCCAACCCCGTGTCCAAAGCAAGACCTACCTCGACTAAATCATCCCAGCCAGGGCTTTGTCAAGCTAGGGATGTTAAATTGCGAGTAATTAACTAATCAAATAGTTGATGCATGTTGCATCAACTATTTGATTAGTCGATAGGATGCCTCTGTCTTTGATTAGTCGATAGGACTCCTGTGCCTGTGGAGCCCAGGGTGAACTGGGGGCTCCCCAGCAGACCCCAGGTTCCATGCGGCGCTGCCGTTTTGAAATGCCGCAGGGAGTCCAGCCTCAGGCTTCTCATGGCATTTCAAAGCGGCAGCGCCGTGGGGAGCCCGGGTTCAGCTGGGGACTCCCCCGGTGACCCAAGGCTCCATGCGGCGCTGTTGCTTTGAAATGCTGCTGGGTGCCTAGGGACACCCAAGCTGGCCCCAGGCTCTACGCGGCACTGCTGCTTTGAAGTACTCCCTTCTCTTTCCCCCACTTGCTGCCTCTTTCTGAGGCAAGGGACGGAAGTGACTAGTCAATTAGCCTCTCAACTATCTGTTAAGCGTTTGCTTATCGGGTAGTTGACTAGTCCGTATTCCTTTGTCAAGCCGGGACTTAAAAACCTTTAGGGATGGAGATTTTACCGCCTCCCCAGGTAACCCGTTCCAGTGCTTCCCCACCTTCCTAGTGAACAACCTCGCAGCCTTGGGCAAAGCAGTCAGGCCTGACTTTTCAAAAGTGGTTAATGAATTGGGGCAACTCAGAATGGATGCCCAGTTCAAGGCAGCTTAAGTAAGCTGAATTTTCAGGTGGTGATTGCGTAGCACTCTTAGTAAATCAGGCCCTTTTCTGGCAACACAAGTTGGGTACGTGAAATCACTAGTCCATTTGAGAGAACTGACACTGTAACATCGAAGCCAGCCATGACCAACCTACAGCTCGCAAGCCACATGCGGCTCTTGCCCCCCAAAAGTGCGGCTCACAAAGCAACTCCTACGCCCCTCCCCAACAGCCTTGCCCCTGCTGGATTCCCCCCCGATCCCTGGCTTCCCTGTGCTTACCAGGTCGGAGCTGTGGGGTTTTAAAAAATGGTGCTCAAGATTGCGGCCGTCTTAAAGGCGAAGCCTCCTTTAAAAAAAAATGTGGTTTGTTTTTGCTCAACAGTTCTGGTGCAGCTCTTTGCATTTTTTCCACCACTGTTTTGGCTCTCTTTGTTAAATGGGTTGGCCACCCCTGATCTAAGCCTTGCTGTTTTATCTGTACCAAGAGGAGGATGTTACTTTTCTCAGTATTTGTACAGCACGCAGCAGAATGGGTTCCTGGTAGAAAATTGGGACTCCAAAAAAAACCAACAATTGCAAGGGATGGGGGAAAGAAGGGACACCTGGCTGTCACCGCTGTGTTGTCATTGTGTGCTGTGCAATTATGAGGAGATTTTTGTATGCCACACAACCAGCATGTTGTCTGCACCTGACCAGCATGGCAAAGCTGTTGAGCGTCACTGCTCTGTGCTTCTGAACAACAAGGAAATGTCTGGGGCTAATGCAGGTGAGTGGCTTCATCTCAGCAAACCTCCTGGCTCATGCAGCTGCGGAGTGAGGCTTAATTACTGTAATTATGTCCAGACTGAGGAGGTGAACATGCCAACCATCCCGGCAGGGGCTGGATGGGGACAGCTGTGGTTGGTTGTGCAGCAGCAAATCTCTGTAAATGCGTCTGTTCCAGCATTCCTTTGGGGCTCACACTGTTCACTGTTGCAAATTGATGTACTTTACAGGGGTGTTTCTTGAGGTGAGGCTAAATTGCCTTTGTAGCAGAGTGAAGGGAGGTGGATCTAGGCCAAGGCATAGGGTGTTTCTCTTTGAGTAGCAAAGAGAAACTTGAGAGCGCCGTAGACAATAATGCAAACACTGGTCTGTAAGGGTATGTCTACAGTAGCCACCCTAGTTCGAACTAGGGTAGCTAATGTAGTTATTCGAACTTGCAAAGGAAGCCCGGGATTAAAATATCCCAGGCTTTATTTGCATGTTCCCAGGCGCCGCCATTTTTAAATGCCTTGTAGTTCGGACTCCCTGCCCGCAGCTACACATGGCACGGGCTAGGTAGTTCGAATTAAAGCCCCTAATTCGAACTAAAGCCCCTCTTGCAATGAGGAGTAATGGTAGTCCGAATTAAAGGCTTTAGTTCAAACTACCTAGCCCGTGCCGTGTGTAGCTGCAGGCAGGGATTCCGAACTACCGGGCATTTAAAAATGGCGGCGCCCGGGAATATGCAAATAAAGCCTGGGATATTTTAATCCCGGGCTTCATTTGCAAGTTCGAATGACTACATTAGCCACCCTAGTTCGAACTAGGGTGGCTAGTGTAGACATACCCTAATAGACTTCCTTTTATTTAGTTCTGAAAAGTTCAGTGAACAATGGCATGGCTTTAGTTATTATTGGTCCAATAGCAGCCATCTATGCTGCTGCTTCTTGGAAGAATCCCCGAACTAAATTAGACTATCAGATGGTATTTTTGTCTCCATTATTTGTGATGTGTGGATCCAAAGTTTGGGCCCAATTTTGGTGAAGTTTGTTTTCAGATTTGGTTCCAAACTAAACTTCTGCAACGAATGTTCTCATGTTGGACAGCCTAAATACTTATGTTTCTTACTAGCTTTCTTTACCAGAAGTTGACCATGGTATTTGAGATAATAATGCTTGAATATAGCACAGACTAAGTCACATGAATTAGAACCACTTTTTTTCCTTGATCCCTGTGTGTATTGAACAAAAATTCCAAAACTTCAGTGCTAATAGCTATGCACTCAAAAATGCTCCCAAAAACCTCTAGTCACCTGGCCATACAAGTATACTATATTGCATATGTGCAAATATAAGAGAAGGAAACTATGTGTGTTTGCACAACAGTGTAAGCATTAACCACACCGACAATTAGGTAAACTGAGGCACAGAAGTGCCTTATTCAAGATGCCTCAGCAGTCAATGCCAGAACCTGGAGAACAGGGATCCAGGAGCAATGCATGCATCTCCTCTCGCCTCTAGACCAGGGGTTTTTGCAGCCTGTAATCCCTGGACCTTGGGAGGTCTGCAGACTATTTTTAAGATTTCCAAAGGAGCTTCCATCTTTAGTTGAATGTTTTTAGGAGTCTGCAAATGTAAAAAGGTTAAAAACTCCTGGTCTAGCCAGCTGCATTGCCTCTTCCCTGTGCAGCGTTTGATATTGGGAACGCAAATATTCAAGCCTCCTCAGCTCACCCTCAAAAACCAAATGAGGACAGGCCTTTTTAGACACTGATGAGCGGGCAGAGCTATTAAAAAGTCACAGGTCTTGACACTGTGCAAGTGAACATTGCGTACAGCTGCATCAGCCCCATTTGTTTTGCATTTTAGAGCTTAATGAGACAGAAATCACATGGAAATTGTCATATGTGAAAACGGAGATGGCTAGTTTGCATCTAACTGAAGCATGAGCCAGATACGGCACTGACACGAACTATTTGCAGAAGTTGATCCTGTGGTGTGACACTTGCTCCCTACTTGGTTGCTGTATTGGATAATTCTTGTTCATCTGCAAACCACAGGGTCAGTTACTTGAACTCAGTATCTATCTTAGGATCTTAAATGGCCCCTATTGCCGCAGTATCTGAGCACCTTGGTCTGTAATGTATTTATCTTCAACCCCCATGGAGGATTGGACACTGCTTCTATTCCTGTTTACAAATGGGGAAATTGAGGTACAGAGACTGAGACTTGTCCACACTCACACAGGGAGTCTGTGTCAGAGCAGGGACTTCAGCCTAGACAAGCCACTGGACTGGTTGGGGTACTATAGGCTGTCTGTCCCATGCAGAGAACTTCTGTAAGCACCATGCTGTGATGTGTGAATACCGCCCTTAGCAGTCTGTACTCTGGATGGAAAAGGGTTGTCTAACACTACTCTTCCAACAGATTTGCAGTTCTCATCTGCTATTGTCAATGCTATCTAGCAAAGGTAACTGCAAAAATAGGGCTTACTTTTAGCTGGAGTGGTACCACATCTCGGTGCAGAAATCTTCGCACAATACTCCAGTTTAACAGATGGCGTGTTAACATGTCAGGATTTATCTTATGGAAAAAGTGAAGTGGCAGAAAGGATACCTCTGCCTTGTATACTGAGACATGGCAACCTTCAATGGAAACAACCGTAACTTTATAGAGTAACAGTAAAATCTTCCTTGTTTCCTATTGTTAATTTTAGCTCTACCAACTTCAAAATGTGTTTAAATAACAGAGAGATGATCAAAGCACGGCATCTGGAGTAATTTGTCTCACTTTTGTGTCCATTTTTGCCTTCAGCTAGCTAGCTAATATTTGTAAATAGCCGAGATATTGTGTTTTGAACAACTCCAACACAATGCATTGTAATTATGTGTAACCCGCACCCAGTCAGCTTAGTGGTTGGTTCCCTTGTAGAGGCGGTGGGGCTCTACACAGGTTCTTAAGTTGCTGGCTTAGGCAGTAACAGCATGTGAGCCAAGATGGAGGTTCCCTGTTTGATTCCTGCTGTTGATGATCCATTGAGAGGTGTTGTGTTATGTGCTCACCTCCTCTGGTCCTAATATGGGCACGTTTCTCCCTACCTGAAGGCTACAGATGAAGAAAGTTTCCCATTTTATTGTGTCATGTAAAGGAAGCTGGGAAAAGACTTAGAGCAACATTTCATTAGTGGGTAGCAGTGCAGATGGGGAATAGTGGAAACAAATAAAAGAATAATAGGAACCTAGCTGGATGACCATAGAATCTTCACTTTTAATCATCTCAGGAGGATGCAAGTGGGGTCACCTTGATTGGACAGCTGGGAAAGACACGGGTAAGTTATATTTTATTGAGAGCCATAGAGCTTAAGGATTTGCTACAAGAAGGAAAACACATAAAGTTAACTAAGCCCAGCGTGTGAAATAAAGCAAAGGTGACTGCATGTGAGCAGTAGCACTCAGGGCTGGAGTAAGTGAAATGGGCACCCTCCTGTGTCATCACTGGGAGCGGAATGGGGATAACAGGTTGTGTTGCTGCCACTTGAACTAAAAGCCAAACCATCAGCTTGCAGTTGTAGACTCATTGAGCGGGGCTACCTAAGCCCGCACAGTAAAGTTCTGCAACCTGTCCCCAATAGTGCCAAAAACACGTTGCATCAAGTGACAGAATTCCCAGACCTGGGCTGCTACCATAAAAGCTTGTATGTTGTAGCCTCATTTCCCAAGATGATTCCCATTGCTGCAGTCCTATAAAACTGGAGAGCTCAAAGCCCAATCTACTGCAGGAAAGGGGGTAAGCAGATCTTCCTTACCTACTGCCGAGTTCCAGTTCTGCTCCAGGCAGGATTCCTGACCATGCTGCCACGAGAGGGTATATCTTGATGCTATAAACCCACCATGGGGAAACCGTGCGACTGACCCTAATGTGGAAATCGATACTGTGTGTTCTCATTCTCTGGGGAAACCTCAGCAGTGAGGTCACTATAGTTTCTCCTGTAGCGATAGGTTTCTTCTCCTCCTTGCGATTGCACTTCCCCACACATTAAAAAAATAAAAAAGATAAGGGGGAGAGACTAATGTCTTAAGGGAATGGGAGAGAATTCTCCTTAGTCCTCATTGGTATTTAACAAATATTGCTGATTTGTAGCTTTCAAAACAGATGTGCTGGTCTAGAGCCCAGCTTAGCCCAATGGAATCTCATCATTACACATACATCATGTGGAGGAACCCATCTTTAGGTCTGAGTGAATCTTTATTTCTGTGGATCAGGTTTCTTACCCTGTGTACAAACAGAACCCTTTTAATATACAACACTCCTGTCTCTTAGGGCTGTTCCGTTCACACCGTTCCTTTGTTCTAGCTGGATGGTCAACCATTCTTGCTAACTGTGATAATCCAGCAGAAACCTCAGCATTGTTCAGTGTGGTGTGGATGGAGCTGGCCTCCCTTTGATGTTCCATGTGACAGAGGGCCACATAGCAGTGTTTACACACACTTATTCCTGCTACTCTCTAGCTGGAACCGTGACTCCTTTAAGACTTGCTAATCTTTCAGAAGTGGACAAAAAGGGTTTGTATGCAGTGGTGGTAACTGTGTCCTCCCAGGCTGCCTTCAGGGACACTTGGCAGTGGACAAACTAGCTTGGACAGAGTAAAGAGGAGCCCAAATTCAAACTACTGTTTTGTAGGGTGGACAGAGGGAAGGGCAAGGAGGAGGTGACTTTCTACACTTGACCCCTCCCACCAGAAGTTCTCTGCTGGGTTTTAGAGGAGTACCGTCAGCTCCAAAACACCTCGAGAAGCAGTCCCACCGGCTGCCACTAGTAGGCTGTCTTTCATGGGGATTAGCCCTTAGAGGGGACCTGAGGCACGTTTCACAGGCAGGTTATACTTACGTGCATTCTTGCCTGTGGGTAGTCATTAGCCCCGCTTTACAGATGGAAGGTGACACAGAAACAGACCCACATAGCACACCCACAAATACACAAGCTCAGTGCAGAACTGGGAGCCTTGTAGTCCTCACTTTACCCCCTAGACCAGCGATGGGCAACCTATGCTACTGAGTGGGTCGCATGAGTGGCCCTCCTTCATCTCAGTGAGCCACAAGATTATCCTAACCAAGATGGTCTCCTGGGATAGGGTGGTTTTGCTCCCTGGGCTTGTGTAAATACAATTTGTGGGGGGTGCCGACTGAACTGTAGCTGCGCTTTGGCTGGATGCAGAACTACACGTGGCTCTCACAATGCTGTATGTGATCTGCACGCCCCTCTCGTCACGTGCCCTTGCTTTGTGAGTGTCACTTTAGAAATGCCGGTAGGGAGAAAAGCCTAGGTGGACAAAAACCAGCGGAACCTGGCGACCCTGTATGTGGCCAGGAGTAAAGAAAATATCTTGTCAGCCCCACACAGAACCCCGATGGGCCGCAAGTTGCCCACCCCTGCCCTAGACCTCACTTCCCTCTCAAAGCTATCTGCAGAATGGCTCTGACAAGGGCATGTCCCCTTTCCTGTCCCATGCTACGTGTCAGGGAGCTGCTTGCTCCATCTTCTCTTCTTCCAAGACAGAGATGAGCGTACAGTCTACAGGACCTTTTTACCGGGGCGAAGGGAGCCTGAGTGTCCAACACACGATCGATGCACCCAAGATGAGGGCTCGCCGCAGAGTAGCACCTGGCTGGTCAAGGTGCTACTGGGAGGGCAGGAGCCTGTGACGATTTGCAGAGCGTCTGTTGTAAGACAGGCCTTTTCATCTGCATCCTAGATCTTCAGTCTCACTTGCTCGCTCTCTTCATTCAGCATGATTCAATATTAAAGCCTAAATGTTTTCCCATGTCTCTTATGTACTGTCAGTCAAATACCCTTCTGAGATCCTGTCTGGTTCTGCACTTGTGTCCCACAATGGCACCCATTAGCCCCCAACATAGCCGCATGTGGATCCAGTACTGTGCACTTCCCCTCCCATCCTGTCCATAGTCCTACCAGGCTTTGCTACTGGCACAAAGGAGACATGGCAGGTAATAAACACTTCAGCTTCCATCCGTTTGAGTCTGCTCAGTGATCATGCACCTTGTGGGCACCAGAATCTCTTGATCTTTATATATAGGGGCAAGGCCTTGCTTGACTTGGATCGTTCTCAAAGCAAAACACTTAACGTATGCCACGTGGAATGTGTCTGGGGAGAGAAGGTAGAATTCTCAGAAGCATCCCAGTCCTATTGGCAGAAGTGTCTTGGGACTTGCTTGCTTCTGAAAACATTATTCTGACTTTCATTAGGCTTAATTTGATGTTTGAGATCCCTCTGGGGACAGCAGAACTTAATCCTTAGGTGTGTTTCTCTAGTGGCTGTGTGCAGAGTGTTCTCAACGTGAAAGAGAGGGGGCACAGTACTAAAATTTACCTCCCCCAAGCATGTCCTGATCCAACATAGCCTCACTTTAACCTTTAGGGCATGCTGCAATGCAATTATATTTCCCAATCCCTCTTCCAAAGGTGATGGAGGGACTGATTATAATGATCATTGGGTCAGTTGAATTTTTTGTTGTGATTTACTTGATACGGTGTATTAGTGGCCTGTCCTGCAGAGGAAATTGACAGCTGTTGTCATATACTCTATACTGTTAGTAACTATTGGTGATTCTCATGCAAGGAGGGTCCTGTGCAAATGTAACAGTAGGATCTGAAACCTGTTGCTAGGAATTTACGAATAGCCCTGCTGTGCTGCATAGAAATTTGGGGGAAATGAGTAGAGGTGATGTATCTTGATTTTTAGTAAGGCTTTTGGCAATCTCACATGACCTTCTCATAGGCAAACTAGGGAAACATGGTCTGGGTGAGACTACTGTAAGATGGATGTCCAGCTGGTTGAAAGACTTTGCTCAAGGAGTAGTAATCAATGGTTCAGTGTCAAAGTGGCAGGGTGTAGACAGTGGGGTCGCTCACAGCTCAATCCTGAGTCTGGTACTAGTCAATATTTTCATTAATGACATGGAGAATGGAGTGGAGAGTATGCTTGTAAAAGTTGTGTATGACACCAAGTTGCGAGCAGTTGCAAGAACTTGGGAGGACAGATTCGAAATTGACAAATTTGAGTCGGTCTGAAAGATGAAATTCAATATAGACAAGTCAGAGTATTACACTTAGAAAGGAAAAATCAAATGTGCAGTTATAAAATGGGTACTAACTGGCTAGGGATGGTAGTACTGCTGGAAGGGATCTGCGGGTTAAAGTGAATCACAAATTTAACGTGAGTCCACAATGTGACGCAGTTGTGAAAAAAAGCCAATTCTGAGGTGTATTAACAGTACGGTTGCATATAAAACATAAGAGGTAATTGTTATCCTCTGCTCAGCACTGATGGGGCCTCAGCTGGAGTTCATTTTTGGGTACCACACTTAGAGAGAGATGGGAACAAATTGGAGAGAGTCCGGAAGAGAGCAAGAAAAATAAGTGTCACCAAACCTGGCCTCTGAGGAAAAGTTAAAAAATCTGGGCATGTTGGATCTGGAGAGAGAGACTGAGGGCGCAACCTGATAGTAGTCTTGAAATATGTTCAGGGTTGTTAGGAGGTTGTTAAAAGGGAATAAGAGATCTTGCGGAAAAGGCTTTCTTTTCCGCAAAATCCCTGTCTAGACAGCCGCTTTTTTCCGTCAAAGCTCCGAAACGGAAAAAAGCGGCAGCCATGTTAATGCAAATGCAGCGGGGAAAAATGCAAATCCCCGCTGCATTTGCAATTCCGACTTCCCTCATTTGCATCCCTTTTCCGGAAAAGGGTGCCTGTGTAGACGTAGCCTTATGCTTTTCATAGTAGACCTTGACCTGTGGCCTTGCAGAAGCAACCATTCAGTCTGAGTGAGTAACTACACCTTCCTGTGAGAGAGATTTATATACTGCATTGAACTGTCAGTCACTCCTGGTCATCACTTGTGTGAGTCTTACAGTGATGTGACTTCTCTGAGCATGGAACATACAAAATGCCAGAGGTCCCCCTCTGCTCATGCCCCATCTCTGACCACACTTGCTACCAGACATGTTGGAGGAAGAGGCAAAAAATCCCATAGTAGACAATTAGGAAATAACTTGCCAACAGAACCAGGTCTGTAAGGGTATGTCTACACTACAGCACTAATTCGAACTAACTTAATTCAAATTAGTTAATTCGAACTAAGCTAATTAGAATTAGTGCTTCTAGACCTAAAAACTAATTCGAATTAGCATTTTGCTAATTCGAACTAGCATGTCCACATTGAGTGGACCCTGAACCGAAGTTAAGGCTGGCCGGAACCAGGACTTAGAGCGTGGAGCTGCTGCCTCAGGCTAGCCGAGGGCTGTTCTTAAAGGGACCCAACCCCCACCCCGGACAGACAGTTCTCAGGGTTCCCCACTTGCTCATCTATCTCGATGAGGGACAGCAAAGCAGTCCTGTCTTGGAGTGCCCTGAGTGCCCACACTCGGCACATCACAGCACTCAGCCATCAACCCGGCTGCACTTGCCACAGGCTGCCATCTGGGGGGGGGGTCAATCGGGGGGGGCTGTCAGGATCCAGGAGGCCCTGCAGGAGAGCTTCCTTCCTGAGCAGCCCACAGAGCCACCCCAGTACTCCCGATCAGGTGCTCGTGCCCCATTCCTCCCTCACCTCCTTCCACTTACCCCTCCCTAGCCCCCCTTCCTGATGTAAAAAATAAAGGACATGTGTGGTCAAAAATAGAAACTCTCTTTATTTAACAAAACTGCAGGTGCGGGGGGGGGGCGGGGATGAACCTCTGGGGAGACTGGGAAAAGGAGGTGGGAGAGGGGAAGAGAGAGGGTGGGAGAGGGGAGGCAGGAACCTGGGAGGAGGGAGCTGGAAGGGGGAATCCAGGGGAAGAAGGAGGAGGGGAAGTATAAAACTATGGTATGCCATATCTTCAGTACTGTGTACAGATGTGGTCTCCTCACCTCAAAAAAGATGTTTTGGCCTTGGAAAGGGTTCAGAAAAGGGCAGCTAAAATGATTAGGGGTTTGGAACAGGTCCCGTATGAAGAGAGGCTAAGGAGACTGGGACTTTTCAGCTTAGAAAAGAGGAGACGGAGGGGGGATATGATAGA
>JANRFK010000961.1:9316636-9339630 GCA_030068395.1 Apalone spinifera
TTCAAACTAACGGCTGTTAGTTCAAATTAACTTTGTAGTGTAGACATACCCTAAGAGGCTTGTGCTCAAAAGCATGGGGGCTTCCATCCAAGCCAACACTAGTGTGGAAAAACATGGATTGTCTGAGTTCTCACAAAACGTCCAGCTCAGCTTAGAACTGAGATCAGGCAGCAAGTGGCGAGGTTTTACTCCCTGGTGACGCACACATTTTTGGAGTCTCCTCTGGCATTAAAAATAGCCACGGGTAAGGGGTAAGATTTGCAGAGTTGCTGAGCACTGGATTAACCCTGCTCCCTCTGGCCTCAGTTTGATATTTGTGCAATCAGAATTAACCCAACATGGAGCCCTTTGGAAATCCCACCAGGAAAGGGGAAAGTGGGTTGCAGAGAGCTCCGCAGTGGCTGCTTTTCTGTAATACTCAGTGGGCGGGAAGGAGCATGTGATGTGCTGCTGCTAGAGGAGCAGAGCGCTGGCCATCTTTCATCTCCTGGCCTTGGCTATGTGCAGTTAATCAGCCCCGGGGTTAAAGAGAGGGGTTATTTTTGCGTTGTGTGTCTTTGGCCAGCATGCCAGGTCAGGTCCATTCCATCTGAAGTATCCTGCTCCAAAAAATGTTGCACAGCTCAACAGATTTCCCTGATAAATTCATGTGACCCTCTCCCGACGGCTCCTCTCTTGTCATCTGACAAATGAGGCTTCTTTTATTTTAAGGCATTTCTTATTGATTTATTTGCTTTCACAATTACTGTGTTGCAGGAGGTGGAGAACCCAGACTGCAAGGGCATCTTGTCTGTGATTTTATGGCTGTAACTTTTGTCCTCCTCCCTCTCCACCAAGCTCTGTCTGTTATTTAGTGACTGATAGGTGTGAGAGCTCTTGGGATGGACCAACATTGTCCTGTCCATGCACCGAACAGTTACAGGCTGGGCAGTGGCAGTGCAAAATCTCCTTTTCCCACTCCATCCGAGATCAGTTCTAGCCAGGGGAGGATGATTTCATCTCTGGTCAGTCTTGGGTTTCTTTGCTGAGTTGGGGCCAGCTAGGATGGTGAGTTTGTTGTCTGATTGCAGCCTAGAGGTACAAGGCTAAATCTGTAAGGATTTGTCTTGATGCATTCCTTAGCTGTCACTCTTTGCACCAAACACTGGGTCTCCTGACTGTGTTTGGGCGGGTTGTGGAGAGGGGAGAGTATCTAAATATTCATCTCCCCTAACTTCCAGCAGGGTTGATAAAGCATCAGATGACCAAAAATAAATAAATAAATAAAATCCATTATCTGTAGCTGTCCACCAGAATTTCATTTCCATTACCACTGTGGATCAGTAGTACTCTAGGGACACATCTGCACTACAAGCTTCTTGCGCAAGAAGCCTTTTGCGCAAGAGTTTTTGCGCAAAAATGTCTTGCACAAGAGCACATCTACACCTCAAAGCACATCACAAAAGTAATGTGTTTTTGCACAAGAGAGCGTCCACACTGCATGGATGCTCTTGTGCAAGAACACTCTGGTTGCCATTCACAGAATGGCCATCAGAACACCTGTGCTTTTTCCCATAGGGGTTTCTTGTACAAGAAAGTCCTCGGAGCATCCACACTTGCCTTCTTGTGCAATAGCTGTCGTGCAAAAAAGAGTTGTGCCTTATAAAAGGAGGTTTACCTATGCTGGCAAAAGCTCTCTGTTCTGCCGTTTTACTCTTGATTTCCTTGCACAAAAGCGCATTTGAGGTGTGGACGCCCCACAGGTTTTTGCGCAAAACCCTTGCAGTGTAGACGTAGCCTCTGTGTGCTGTTTTCTACATGAATATCCAAAATGATCTTCCAGGAGGGAAAAACTGATCTTATAATTAAGTTGGTGGATTGGGTTATAGAATTCCAGGGCTGGAGGAGACCTCAGGAGTCATCGAGTCCAGTCCCCTGCCCAAAGCAGGACCAACCCCACCTAAACCATCCCAGCCAGGGCTTTGTCAAGCTGGGACTTAAACACCTCTAGGGATGGAGATTCCACCCCCTCCCTAGGGAACCCATCCCAGAGCTTCCCCACCCTCCTAGGGAAATAGTTTTTCCTCATATCCAATCCCAGGCAGGCATTGAGAGCAGACATTTTTCACGATTGTGAAGGGCTTGGGCACTAGCCACTTACGACTGAGACAGACAGCAGAGGCGTGAGGACTAGGGACAATCAGACTTTTGTGGGGTGGCTGGGGTTTGGCAGAAGAGCAAGGCTCCGTTCTAAGTGCTCTGAGATCTGCTGATGAAACGTGCCGTATAAACGATTAATAAAACAAACTCTGAGAACCCCACAGTGTTCCCCATCCAAGTGATGAGTTAACTCCCCCTTCCTTACATAGCAAGCTCTGGCATGATTATAGCCCGTGTGGAATGTCTTTTCAGATTGGAGAGATCATCCCGCATGAGTAATTACTCAGCATCCAGGGCTTGGCTACAGATAACAGACTGCCCAGCGGGCTCGACACATGCATGAAACACACTTCCTTTGAGTTTGAACCATAAAAGAATTAGATATTAATTGTCAATTAATCTCCAGCCTGAGAGACGCATGGGCTGTAGGTGTTACCACTTGCTCCAATCCACGCCAATAATGTAACATCCTGCAAATGAAATGTTATAATCCATTACCGTGTTTCCTTGGCCAGGGCTCTGAAATGGAGCGACGGATTGATCTGGGCAGAGTGGCAGCCAGAAGGAGAGGAAATGGGGAAAGGAAGGAGAGTGCAGGATACTAGATTTGACCTCGCTGGTAGCTATATGACTTGAGAACATGGCTCCAAAGGATTTGTTTCAGCCATTAAAATTCACGACACGTAGGACAGTTTTTAAACTGGAGGCCCAGTCAATGCTCACTAGCATGTGTACAGTTCCTATGAATAAGATGCTCACAAATGCAAATAGTAGCTAAACTCACTGGGGGAAATTCTCTGGCCTGTGTGCTTCAAGAGGCCAGACTAGATGATCACTAGGGTCCTTTCTGGCCTTGGAATCAATGACCCTACAAGAAAAGGGGGCCCCATTCAGTGGAGATTTGAAGACGTTGAATATCCTCTGAAGGTGCAACTTGCTCTGCTGGGCAGACAGGCAGCCGATTGAGTCGGCACAGCAGGCAAGAGCCGAAAATGAAATAAGACAAATTAATGATGCTGGGATGGTGGAGGAGGTTGGTCCCCCACAAAGGGAATATGCTATTGATGCCACCACTAAAAGTCATTATTAGCGTAATGATTGGTGGCCATGAAAGAGCATCCCATCTTCTTCATGGCCCCTTCCGGGTGCACTGAATTTAGTCCTGCCGCTAGTGATTTTTTTTCCGGTCGTCCTCCTCGTTTCAGTTGAAGATTCCCTTTTGCTCCCCCCGAAACCATATGTCATTAAAATGCTTAGACATGTGGAAAAGGGCCTGACACAGATGCAAGGAGACAGGAAGATGCAGACGAGCGGAGATTTTGTCAGATGGAATGAATCTGATGTTAGGAATGCTAACCCAAAGAGAAAGATACAGCAATGGGAAGGGGACGAATGGCTCGGTAGACGCGAACTGACAGAGGAATGGAAGCAGGCATGGCGGGTGAGGGGTGTCAGTGAAGGGGGGGCATGAAGTCCTTTCCAAAGGCTAATGAAATTAAAAGGTGTGGAGTGAGAGGGTGAAACACAGAAGATGCCTTGGTGCTTTGGGCTGGGCGGGGGCTTCTCTGTGGACCTGGTGTCTCTTGAAACTTGGGATGATTCTGCTGTGAAAACGGCAAGTGGCATTTCTCAGGCAACTGCCACCTGTATCAGTGAGGAGTTTCTGAGGATATCTGGGCTCTTTCCCTCCTTACTGCCGCTCTTAGTGGGTATGTCTACACTACAGTGTTATTTTGAAATATCTTATTTCGAAATAGTTAATTTGAAATAAGTTATTTCGAAATAATGTGTCTACACACAAAATGCATTTTGAAATAGTGCGTCCACACTGAGTGGACGCTGAATCGCATTTAAGGCCGGCCGGAACCAGGTCCGGCAGGGCATCAGGTCAGGAGTTACTTTGTGTGGCTCCTTCCTGAAGCTATCTGAGGCCTGTGCTTAAAGGGTCCCCCCCGGATAGTTGGTTCTCAGCTTTCCCTGCTTGCTTGCCTACCTCGATGAGGGACAGCAAAGCATTTTGTCTCTGCGTGCTCTGGTTGCCCTCACTCGGGACACCACAACACTCTGCAACATGGAGCCAGAGCTGTCCCTGGGCACTCTGGTGCTTCTCATGGACGTATTGCTGCAAGCCTGGATGCACTTTCTTCAGGCTGCCATCCGGAAGGTCCATTGGGGGGCTGTCAGTATCCAGGAGGCCCTGCGGGAGAGCTTCCACCCTGAGGAGCACTAAGAGCCTCCCTGGTCTGCCCCACTGGGGGCTTGTGCACTTTTGATCAGGCTCATTTACATTCCTCTTTCGACAGAGGAATGTTGTCTAGACGAGCCCTAGTTGTGCGGGTTACACTGCCTTTTAGAATCACAGAATCCTAGGGTTGGAAGAGATCTCAGGAGGTCATCGAGTCCAGCCCCCTGCCCAAAGCAGGACCAACCAGCCAGAGCTTTGTCACACTGGGACATAAAAATCTCTAGGGATGGAGATTCCACGCCCTCCCTAGGTAACCCATTCCTGTACTACACCACCCTCCTAGGGAAATAGCTTTTCCTAATATCCAACCTAGACCTCCCCCACTGCAACCTGAGACCGTTGCTCCTTGTTCTGCCATCTGTCACCACTGAGAACAGCCTCTCTCCAGCCTCTCTGGAACCTCCATTCAGGGAGTTGAAGGCTGCTACCAAATCCCTCCTTAGTCTTCTTTTATGCAGACTAAATAAACCCAAATCCCTCAGTCTCTCCTCCTCAGTTTTGAGGATGTAGATTAATTGCACCAATGGGCTATCCCCTGCTGTTGGCATAGGTGATGTCCATGCTAAGTGTTACAGTGGTGCAGCTTTCCTTTTGTCACATTTCAAGTGTAGACAAGCCCTGAATAGTGCAACCTGGCCTGCCTAATGCATCCACACTGGGTCTCCCTACATGATGGGCTGGGCTCTTCAGCCATGGAATGGACTGCTGACTGAAACTGCGTTGGAGTTGTTCCATTGTGCCAACTACTTGCATATATAACCATCCTCCTCCTTTAGTTCTTCAAAGCACCATACTCTGCTGAAAGTAGTAATTTTTACCACCAGTCAATCCCTGGATAGCATTTTGTTTGGAAAGTGGCCTATATCGAGTAAACTTTCCTCTGACTGCTACGGAGAGTGTTCTTGGGGGAAGATGAGCTCAATTTGTCTAACACTGTAATTCACTGTTAGAAATCTCCCTCTTTTGTCACAGACAGCCGCTAGATACATCAGCCTTTGATCTCAAAACTGATCTTCTGTGTGTTAAGACATTTCAGTAACACTTTAAATTATGTGTCTAAAATACACATTACAGACCCATTGCATTTAGATTTAGGAAGACTGTTGAGCAGTAGATAAATACTAGATGTGATGCTTTTAAAATAGGTTGAGTTTCTTTTAGTTGTACTCTTCCTTCTTTGTAAAACCCTCTTAAGTGCCTTGGAACCAGATTTCTTTTCTTGCTATTAAACAAAAAACAAAAATGAATTAAACATTAAACAAAAAAGTTGTGTAAACATGAATTAATGGCTCCATGTCTGTCTAGCTTGGCAGAAGTTAAAATGCAGGAGGTACTACATAACATAAGGAGCCCCAAAACACTATTTATTTGGAGGTTATATCCAAGTCTGTTACTGGTTTTGCTACTGATTTTCTAGGTTATGTTGGGTATGTCACTTAATTTCTGTGCCTTACTGTATCTATATATAAAATGTGGCTAATGTTTTTTTTTTCTGTCAGTGATGATGGGGAATTAAATCTTTGCAAAAAGGCTTGGAGATTCCTGAGTGAAATGAAAATATTGCTTAATTATATAAAATATTGTGTCTAGAGGGTAGCATTTCTACTCAATAAAAGAAGTTCTAATTATGAAGGCTGTCCAGAGCCACTGCTAAACACACATTCCTCCAGGCTGTAATTTGGCCGAGTTCAGTGGATTTACCTCAGGAACGAATTGGGCCTGTTGCACTCATTTACCAAGTCAGCGCACTAATGGGAGCTTACCTTCTGGCTTTGTATAGGGTTCAGGACCAATGAATGCACCATTTCAGTGCCTTGTCTTTCTCAGAGACCACACTGAGGCTACGTCTAGACTGCAAGCCTCTTTTGAAAGAGGCTTTTTCGAAAGATACTTTCGAAAAAGCTTCTTTTGAAAAAGAGCATCTAGACTACAACCAGTACTTTTGAAAAAGCAAGCCGCTTTTTCGAAAGAGAGCACCTAGGCAGTCTGGAAAAAAGCACAGTTTGCATTACACAGTGCCTTTTTTCGAAAGAGCACTTTCAAAATAAGGCGTTCTTCCTTGAAAAACGAGGTTTTCCGCATTCGAAAAAACTGCCGCATTCTTTCGATTTACTTTTGAAAAGTAAATCTTTTCAAAGTCTAGACACAGGGGAAGAAAAAACCCTGTAGTCTAGACACACCCTGAGAGTTAAAGGAGGTGTTCTCCACTGTCTTTCTACATATCATCAGCTTGAGAAAATGCAATGAACATGACCCTATCGAACATTCACAGAGATAGTCTTTGGACAGCAGGGAGACTTTCAGTCTTGCACTTGGTACCCATATATCCCACTGGTGGGTTTACAAGAAATCTGGGCTGTTCTCACGCTTCAAATTTAAAACCAGGTTCTGGGTTAGAGCAATCTGCCTTTTTTCCCCCCTGTAAATTGTGGCACGGTGGGCTAATATGCCATGTTCCTCTTGAATGGTTGCTCTGTATAGAGACGAGCCACTGGAACCAGCCCTGCTGGTTGGGAGGCAGTGTTCTCTAGGCCAGTGGCTTTCAAACTCCCCTTCTCATGTTGAAGAAAATTGTTGCTGCCGTGACCCAACATAATTTGACTAGAGTGTGGGCTCTGGGGTGGGGCTGAGCATGAGAGCTTTGGGGTGCAGAAGGGGGCTCTGGCTTTGTTGGGAGTGGGTCAGGGTTGGGACAGAAAGGGTTTATTTCAAGCGGCTCCTGGTCAGCAGTGCAGCGGAGAGGCTAGGGCAGCTTCCTGCTGCTTTTGGCACCGCAGACCATGCTGTGCTCCAGCCAGTGGGAGAGCGGAGATAGTGCTCAGGACAGGGGCAGTGCATGGTGCCCTGCGTGCTTCCCCTCCCCCCACCTAGGAGTCAGGCCTGCTGCTGGCCGCTTCTGGGGTGCAGCGCAGTCTGCGGTGCCAGGACAGACAGGGAGCTGCCTTAACACCCCCACTGATCACCTGATCCCCCTGCCGCAAGTAGATCTAGTGCCTGACATTCCACCACCCAGGCCTGGGTCGCGACCGGTAGTTTGAAACCCTCTGTCTAATAGCTGTGAGAATCGGGACTGGGCTTCTAGTCCCAGCTTTTTCACTAACCTGCTGTTAAGCTCTCCGCTGCTGTCTGTGAATGGCATCACGCTCTTAGCTCACGCAGGCAAGACCTGTGTTCTGCGGCTGTAGTTGCTGGGTTCAGTTCCAGCTGATAGCAGCGCTGCTGAAAAGTTTCTTATTTTGATCTATTATTAAAAAGAAACCCAAACCCTTCGCTTCCACTGCCACTCCCAGCATCACAACCCTGTGCTTGTCTAAGGCCATCACAAAATGAAAACTGTCCCATCATCATGGGTCATCAGTTTCACTCCTGTTTAATCTCCTCTCCATTACGCAAGCCTACTGAAATGCCAAGACTCTGGTGGGTATCCCAAATGAAAAGCAAATTAATTTCTTAACATTCTTGCTGGATTAATCTTACGGCCATGTTAACAGCATGATTTCCAGTCTTGCAGCATTTCTTGAAAGACCCGTGATTGTGTTATCCACCAGATAGAAAAAAAATTAAATGATCAATTTTTGAGCCCAACCTACTTCTCAATGAGCAAATACTCCAGTTTAGCAGTGGGGAATATCAAAGCATGTGGGTTGAATTGAATCACTGTGTAAACTTACATGTGCTTTTGACAAGCAAATGATGCTTCATTAATAGATTTGTTGTCTTGCAGAGCTATTTGCAGTGGTTCTTGTATTTTGTTTACATTGATTAGTAAAACATATGTGATGGCACTGAGGTTTAAGTATAATGCAATAGATGTAAAATCAATTGCACAGTGTTTTGTAATTAGTTTTAACCCATAGGTCACTGTATTGCTTTTGATAGAGTGATGATAATTGAAAATTAAGAACATAAGAACGGCCATACTGGGTCAGACCAAAGGTCCATCTAGCCCAGTATCCTGTCTGCCGACAGTGGCCAATACCAGATGCACCAGAAGGAGAGATCACAAACTGGTTATGTCGAACGATTGGAGGTGGGGACAAAATGTCCTGGATTTTGGGAAAGCAAATTTTTGTGATCAGTCACTAAAATCCCATCTATTATATGCATGGCATGCCCCTTAAGAAGGGGACTGATAAGGAACCAGTATTTCTTTGGCATAGGTTGGCACAGGGCAAGGTTGGGGGAGCCATATGATTTATCCCAGTTCTGCAGATAGTTGGCAGACAGCTCACTTTTTTTAACACTGACTGTGGTGTGATGAGTGTGACCTAAGTCAGTGGTTCCCAACCTTTTTTGTACCGGGGACCAGCAAACCCATTCACAGACTTTTGGCGGACCGGCAACATTTTATTTGCATATTTGCATATCCGTTATGCAAACAATGAATATGCAAATATGCAAATAAAATGTTGCTGGTCTGCCAAAAGCCCCGGCTGCCAGAGCCCCCCCAGTGCCAGCCGTAACGCCCAGAGGCTTCCACCCCTCCACTGCCCTCCAGTGTCAGCCACTGACCCCAGAGTCCCCTGCCAGTGCCAACCCCCCCAGTGCCAGCCTCCCATCCCAAATGCCTCAGTGGCAGCCCCCAACCCCCCGCCCCAGGTGCCAGTCCTGAGTACCCAATATTAGCCCCATCCCCACAGCCCCCCAGTGCCAGCCCACTGCCTCTTAGAGCCACCCAACCCTAGAGTTCCCCAGCACTAGCCCCACCTCTGGAGCCCTCAGTGCCTGCCCCACCCCCCTCACCTAGCCCTGCCCTGCCCTGCCGCACCTCCCAGCCTCCAGCTGAGCGCTGCTGCCCAGGTCACGGCTGCTCTAAGGCTGCCATGCTGGGTTCCGAGTGGCCCACCCGCCATGCAGCAAAGCGCTCTTCCGTGTCCGGGAAGAGACCCTGCCCCTGCCCAGCGCTGGTTGGCTGAGAGGTGGGGCAGAACTTGCCTCTCCCAACAGCTGCGGTGGGAACAGTGTACTCCAGCCCTGGCCCCCAGAGCCGCTGCAACCCGGCAGCCAGGACTGTGGTGCGGAACCATTGGCCTAAGTTACATACAACTGAGTCTGTACCCTGAGTGGATGAGTGAAACTTGTTTAAAACAAGAAAGCTGTGAATAAGAGACTGTGTAGTTTGCACACCAAGACCTTTTACTCACATGCTAGCACAGCCATGCATGAAAATAGCCAATTGCTGACTATTCATGCGAACTGTTATTGTGTTGTACTTGTGAGGCAGTGTGTTCTAGTGGATAGTGCAGGGACTCAGGAGATCTGAGTTTTATTCCCAGCCTTACCACAAACCTGCTGTGACTTCCCACCTCTGTGTGTCACTTTTCCCCTTCTATGAAATGGGGAAAACATGGCTAGTGAATTGCAGACACGGGGAAGCAGGGAGGGGACCAAAATAGGTTTGTCCGAGCAAAAATCACATGGCATGACAGAGAGGGAGAAAGAGAGCATACAGAAAATGAGACCAAGAAACAGTGAAGGTGTCAAAGCAAGTTTGTCACTAGCAGGCCCAACTGAAAGCAAAAGCGTAATGGAGAACTCGAGGCAGATCGAGTCTGTCAGGGAGATGTAATTTGTCTGGGAATTGAAAGCACTCACAGGACTCTGATGGGAGTAGACAGTGGGGAGATGGGTACCAGAGAAAGCCAGAGTGATGTGCCTCAGGTTGGTAGGATACCTGGGAGGAGTGAGCCCCTGGGGAGGAGCTGTAAGAGGGCCTGGGAGAAGTGGGGCAGTTTACTTAGTCTTTGAACCAATATCTGACGTTAGGGTGACCTGGTGTCATGATTTTATAGGGAAACCCCCGTTATTTGGGGCTTTTTCAGGGACCTCTTCCCATCCTGCACCCTTCCTGACTTTTTTTTCTTCATACGTCCCTCTCCTGCATGCGAGCTCGGTGCTGCTGACTGAATGGGAGTTGTGGACCAGCAGCCTGAAGGGAAATCAGCACAGTAGGAATGAGCTTGATTCATGCAGCCTGGTGCAAGAGGATGAGCCGTTCGATCAGCAGGTGCCTTCAAACAGCAGGTGAGTGCCCAAGGGTTGGCTGCCTTCCCAGTTCCTCACCATCTTAGCTTGTCATCACTGGTGGAAACTCTAGCCCAGTAACAATGCTGGTGAGCCAAGCCCTTGTTCCCACATGTACCTCCTGGCAGAAGGAGTGTTGCCTAGTGCTTAAAGCATGTGCCTGGGAATCAGGAGACCAGGGTGCTGTTCACAGCTCTGGCAGGGGGTACATCTCACCTCTTGCCTACAAATTGTGGAGAGTGACAGCCCGCCTCACAGGGATGAGGCAACCCAATTGCTTTGTATTGGCCAAGTGCTCTGGGAGCTGGTGAGGGAAGGAGCTGCTCGCTATTAGTATGTTGAGTAAGGAGGCTGTGTGTAATCCTGTCCACTTAGGGCAGGTGTCTGGGAGACACACTGGGTGGATTTTTGCCCTTCTCCATCAAGAGAAGGGTGGCATTTGGGCTGAGGGTGCGGCCTGCATCTTGGGACGTTGGAGCTCTCCACCATGGAGGTTACCTGTGAGCAAGTCACTTAACCAGATGTGTAAAAAGGAGGAAAACTCTCCCTTCGTCCCCACCCCTACTCCTCGTGTATTGAGCTGTGTGGGGAGAGACTGTCTCTTAGGTCACACTGCAGTAGGTAGCTGTAATTTTCAGCTTGGATATATGTACCTCTCTCCAGTGGTGTGCTTGGAGCAAGGAGACGACCCCAAGTTGACTTTAAATGGATCATTGGAGGCGGTGATGGGTTTGAATGGGTGATGGATGATGGCGGGGCTTCTATACGGGTGGGCACCCAAAAGCCTGGCTGCTTCTCTAAACCATCAGGTCTTGTCCCACTCTTGGGATGTCTAGACTACAGGGTTTTGCCGACAAAAGTGGACTTTTGTTGACAAAACTATTCCTGTGTCTACACTACCGGAGAGTTCTGTCTAACGTTGACAGAACTCGGCAGTTTTGTTGACGGTTGTAAACCTCATTCTACAAGGAATGATGCCTTTTGTCGACAGTTCTGTTGACAGAAGGCGTTATTGCATCTACACTGTCCTTTGCGTCTACACTCTCATGTTGACAAAGCGGCTTGCTTTGTCGACAGAGCTGGATGTAGTCTAGACGCTCTTTGTCGACAGTATCTGTCGACAAAGCCTCTGTCAACAAAAGCCTGTCGTCTAGACGTACCCGTGGAGTCTACAGTGCTGGACATAATGCTGTATGAGAACAGGATTCCTCAGGACAGATCCAGAAGCTTAACATGAGAGCAGCTTTATTTGGGCACCTCTGAGATGGTCTCTTCTGGAATGAGGTAGACTTCAGCAGTGCTCAGTGCATGTTGCAGTCTAGAAGCAAGCAGTGGCGTGGCTGTTGTTTTCAGGACTGCTTTGCATCATCCCTGTTTGATCAGCTGCTAGCTTGCCTCTGCCCAAAACAAGGGCAGATGAAGGGAAACAAGCTAAGGGATGGCTTAGAATTTTCTCTTTCGTGCTGGCAAGCCTGAGACCAAGAACACAGCGGGGAACTGATAGAGACGAGAAATTCAAAGGGCTCTGTGTGTGTGTGTGTCTCTGGGGGCCCAGTCCAGCTCCCCTTGTAGTCTTTCCATTGATTTTCGTGGAAGTCATGGAATGGAATCAGAAAGCAGGGGACTGACAGATGCAGCCTGTAAGAGGCCAGTTTAAATCATCTTCTGGTGTTCTTCCAAGCTGGAAGAAGGACAGAGGGATTCTGACCCATGGAATTCTTTTAGCTAGCAAGAAACAGGAGCAGTAACTCCCTGTTCCTCCCAATCCTTTTTAATGCGACCAATGGGATGCTGCTGCATTTCACTGCTGGTGTGTTAATGAAAGCCAAGGTCTTCTCTTTTGAGTTCTGAAGATGGATTTTCCTCTTAAGATGAATAAAATGAGCCCTCCTCACCCAGCATGGAGAGAAGAAAGGGTGACAATTTGCCAGCGCTGCAGCAGATTTTGCTGGGCGACTGTCATTCCTTCTGCTTCGAACTTGCTGCTCAGACTGTGAAGATAGTTCTTTCTTGTTGAGCTGTAACACAGATGGAGCAAGGCTGGGATGTCACACAGTAAGTGTGTTTGGAGAGGAAGACTCCCTTTTCCACAATCCTTGCACTCCAAAATAAGCTGTTTGTGCAATTAATGCACATGGCTGTTGGAGCCTGTTTTCACCACCACATCTCTGATGCCCTGTGGAGATGTATGCATCTCTGCTCACAGTGTGGCTATCGAATAGTGATTGCAGCATGAAGAGTATAGAAATGTTTAACATATCTGGCACAAAAATACCTTGAAATGCTCGCTACAAAAGTGCCATGCGAATCTGTTCTCACTTTTGAGTGTCATTATAAATAAGAAGCAAGTAGCTTTATCTCTCATAAATTTGGAACAACTTGTTTCTCTTAGCGATTGGCTGAACAAGAAGTAAGATGGGGTGGACTTGTGGGCCCCAAAGCAGAGGTGGGGAATGTTTTTTGAGTTGGTTTCAGCTGACCCACAGAAAAATCAGTCAGGGACCGCGCATAAGTGGAAAGAAATGAAAACCAAATACTCACTGATGTGGCCCCGCCTGAGAAGGAGAAAGAAACTCCTCGCATTGCCCTCACCCACCAGAGTCTAGAGGGGCCCACGCTAGGAGATTGTGTACTCCAGCCCCACAGGCGGAACGTGGGAGTATGGAGCACCACTGTAGGCTCCCCAATGCTGGGGAGGGAGGAGCTCTGAGCCTTGGGGGATGGATACAGGCAAGCTGGGAGGCCTCATGCGGCCCCCGGGCCTCAGATTCTCCACACCTGCCCTAAAGGTTTACATTGTTTTGGTTTTGAGTGCAGTTATATAACAACAACAAAAAAAAAATCTACATTTATAAGTTGTATTTTCACTGTAAAGAGTACCTGCATAAGGTGAATTAAAATACTTTATTTTGATTGTCATTTTCACAGTGCAAATATTTGTAATCAAAAGTAATATCAAGTGAGCCCTGTATACGTTGCATTCTGTGTTGCAATTGAAATGGGTATGTTTGAAAATGTAGAAACGATCCAAAGATATTTAATACTTGTCAGAACTTGTAAGCTGAGCAAGGCGGGGCCTGGCTAGCATGTGAATAGCAGATATCCAGCCCGACCATCACCCCATGCCTCACTTCGACATGCATAACAAGAAGCAGTGAACAGAGTTGGGAGACGTTGGGCATTAAGTGAGTGTCCTGGTCTGGTGTTAATGAACACTGCATTTCTGGAGCTATTGTCTTTGACAAGTGACACAGTCATGGTCACAATCACTCATTACAAATCTGCCCTGATTAGAGATGGCAGTGTGGCACCCTGGCCAAGCGTACCTAATTGCATTTTAGCTCCCTAACATTCCCCAGCAGTTTCAGTGGCATTCTTCACTTCTGGTGCTGGGACTGTCTCTGGTATATGTTATGTGCAGCATCCAGCACAGCGGGGACCTAATCTGTGATACGGGTGTGGCGTAGTGGGGGTGCTGTCTGCTCTGTAACTCGGGGTCCCCCTGCGCTATGATGTGAGATTCTCACTGACTCTCCCAAATGTGTATTAACCCAGACACCTAGGCTCAGCCTCCTTGGGAGAGAGACAAAGGGAGGAAGGTGGAGACCAACACTTGGCTGGGAGGCAGGGCCTGGAAGGGAGGCAGTGGCTGTCTGGGAAGCATGGAGAGAGGAGGCTAGGCTGGGGCCTAGGGGGATGGACCCCTAACGCTAGGGTCGAGGGATCCTGGCCCTGGGCCCTCTAGCCACGTCACATATGTGCTGTGCTGTATCCTGAAGGAACAATAAACCCCTCTTTATTCTACGACTGGCAGAGTCTGTTCTTGCTGCTATGGGGGTGCAGGAACAGGGGGACCCCGATTGCGTCATCACAACGGGTGTTTAGGCATTACCACAATAAAAATAGAGAGATGCAATATTGCTGTGAGCTGTTAAACAGCCACCAAGATCCACCCCAGAGGTGGCTGCATTTCTCTGGTGAGTGACATCATTGGGTGTGTCAAGATGGAAGGTTGGATCCAGCCATTCATACCATAGAAGTAGGTGCCCTGTTTGTACCCAAGAGGTTATTTTCCTCAAGCTCTGCAACTCAGTAATGTGAGGCATAGGCCCCACATGCTCTTGTCTCCTGTATGCCTCTCTACCCTCCTGCAGTTTTCCACTTATAGATGGCACTTTATCTCCCTCGATATACTCCTCATCTATAAGGCTCCAGCTAAGATAAGGGGACTTTCTAAAAACGCTTAGATTTTAAGATAAATATTTTATCCTGTGCAAACTGCATCGCCTATCTCTGTAGTCCTGCAGCCTTCCGCTGTGTATTTCACTGAATAACACTGAGTTTCTGTGAAGATAACACTCCCTTCCCACAGCATGTGGAATGTTAAGGCACCAAGAACTTGTTCCTAGCAAGATCTGAGCAAGTTTCTCTACAGGGGAGTGCAAGGAAGATTCCAGGCATCATGAATTTCCCAGATCCAAGCATGTGGTTGCAAATCCAGTACTACAGTGCAGGCATGCAGATGATATGAGCCAAATTCTCTGCTGGTGTAAATAGTCAAAGCTCCATTAACTTCAAGTTGCCTGTTTACACTAGCAGAGAGTATGGTCTATAGAGCTCAGTTGGATGTGTCTATGTATAAATATATTCTTATTTTTATTATATGTGTTATATATACCCATACAAAATAAGACAACTTTACCCAATGTTGCCGAGGATGGGGTGGCTGTGTGGTCCTCCTGCTGGCTTCTCCGAGGGTGCGGGGGGAACACGGCATGATATGGTTGGCAGCTATCCATGCTGTCGGATAGTGACTGCTCCCTTTGTTGCCCCCCTGTGGTCATTTGTGAGTATAACTGTTCCTGTTCTCACCCTCCCTCCCTTTCCATTTGATGCAAAACAATCACATTCCAGGCACATCCCATTGTCCTCGCACAATCAAACCCTGACCTTGCTTTAAGTTATGGATGAGCTACAATAAGGTGGATGCATAACTGGCTGGATTACCGTTCTCGTAGAATAGTTATTAATGGTTCACAATCCTGCTGGAAGGGCATAACGAGTGGGGTTCTGCAGGGGTCCGTTTTGGGACCAGTTCTGTTCAATATTTTCATCAATGATTTAAATATTGGCATAGAGAGTACTCTTATTAAGTTTGCGGATGATACTAAGCTGGGAGGGGTTGCAACTGCTTCGGAGGAGAGGGTCAAAATTCAAAATGATCTGGACAAACTAGAGAAATGATCTGAGGTAAACAGGATGAATTTTAATAAGGACAAGTGCAAAGTACTCCACTTTGGAAGGAACAATCAGTTTCACACATACAGAATGGGAAGCGACTGTCTAGAAAGGAGTACTGCAGAAAGGGACTTAGGGGTCACAGTGGACCACAAGCTAAATATGAGTCAACAGTGTGATACTCTTGCAAAAAAAAGCAAACATTAATCTGGGATGTATTAATAGGAGTGTTATGGGCAAGAGACGAGAAGTCATTCTTCCGCTCTACTCTGTGTTGATTAGGCCTGAACTGGAGTATTGTGTCCTCTTCTGGGTACCACATTTTAAGAAAGATGTGGAGAAATTGGAGAAGGTCCAGAGAAGAGCAACAGAAATGATGAAAGGTCTAGAAAAAATGACCTGTGAGGGAAGACTTGGGCTTGATTTATTTAGAAAAGAGAAGACTGAGGGGGACATGATAGCGGTTTTCAAGTATCTAAAAGGGTGTTACAAGGAGGAGGGAGAAAAATTGTTCTCCTTAGCCTCTGAGGCTGGGACAAGAAGCAATGGGCTGCAATTTAAGCAAGAGAAGTTTAGGTTGGACATTAAGAAAAACTTCCTGTCAGGGTGGTTAAACACTGGAATAAACTGCCCAGGGAGGTTGTGGAATCTCCGTCATTGGAGAAATTTAAGAGCAGGTTAGACAGACATCGATCAGGGATGATCTAGATGATGCTTGGTTCTGCCGTGACGGCTGGGGACTGGACTCGATGACCTCTCGAGGTCCCTTCCAGTTCTAGCGTTCTATGATTCTATGAAGAGGATGCTGCATACTATATCTGGTGGTCCTAGCTCTTCCTGGTTTTGAGGAGTTCTTGAATAAATGGACTGAGGCAGACAGATGCATAAACTTTCTAAAATATATAGTAGAAGATTTTGCATCCTCCAACTGCAGCAAAAGAGGGTTAAAAAGGAGGGAGGGGGAAAGTTTCCTATCTGCTTTAAATTAAAATAAATCCAGAGCAGAGAAGGCCTTTTGTAAGGTCTGCTGAGTTAATGGATTCATAATGACTTTTAAAGCTTCACTCGGGTAAGAAATACTGTTCATTTCATAATTGCATATAAATATACTCTCTCATAATCTAAGGCAGCATAGCAAAAGGAAATCTACTGGCTTAATTATAAATCTTTTTATTATCTAGAGCATTGCTGGAATAAAAAAAAAGCTCCATATTTTTATTTAAGAGGAAAGAGGGGGTTTGACATTAAATAAGTTATGAAGAGTTAGACAGGAGACAAAAAAAAAACTTAAGGGACTCGGGGCTTGAGAAATAGGAACTTGGCTATCAGGATTCATGAGCGTATCTGTCTGTTTTGATCCCTGCATGTTTCCTGAGTTTTGTGTGTATGTTTGAACTAACACAGAAGATCAAAATGAAACCTACTCAGCGTCCTCTCCAAACGAGGAATTTTGCATGATTTTGACTGGCCTGAGTTTGATGGGCAGGTTTGTAAAGCTGAACAAAAGCTTACCTGAGGTTTGAGTTTGCAAGGAAATGAGTGTGTGAGAGAGCTTTTGTTGCAAATGCTTTGCTCATCCACTCGGATGCCTTCAAGGCTCAGTGGTGGATTCTCCATCACAGATCATTTTTCAATCAAGATAGGATGTTTTTCTAAAAGAGCTCTAGGAATTATTTTGTGGGAAGGTCTCTGGCCTGTGTCATACAGGAGGTTAGACTAGATGGTCTATAAGGAGCAAAATGGTCCCTTCAGGCTTTGGAATCTATGAAAACTTTGCCATTAGTAATGGAAAGCAAATTAGAGGCAGAGATGGGCAGGGTGAAAAATTGTGACCGAATGCACCGTACATCCTTGCTAGCATGTCAGTGAGGAACAAAGAGGCAAGAATGAAGGACACAGAGATAAAAGAGCAGATTCTTTGCTGGTGTAAATTGGAGCAGCTTCTCTTCAGTGGAGCTGAACCTGTTTAGACCTGTTGAGGTTCTGGTCCAAGCAGAGCAGTGAATATTAGATAAGGTTGGATTCTTTTTTTTAGATGTCTGTGCTAGTGGTGAGCGCAAGGAGCTGGCAGCCCGGTTTCCTATCTTTTGTTCTTGCTTCTGCCACAGGCTTCCTGTGTGATTCTGAACAAATCATTTTAACCATTCAGTATCGGTGTCTGTAAAGTGATGTAAGCTCTTAGGTGCAAAGCAATGTTCCCTCTATGTTCCCTTTTTCTGGGCATGTGTGGAATAAATGGTACGTGCACCAAGGCATGTGTAGATGTGCACCACCAATAGAAACATATGCTGTTGGCTGTGGTCAGCTGTGGGCGCTCTGCCAATCAGCTGGGCGGCACCTGAATCTCTCCTAGGTGGCTGCCCAATCGCTCAGCTTACAGGGAACACTGGTGCAAAGAGCCATCGAAGTGTGAAGTAGTATTTAGGGATGTTCATTTTTATGTATGAATGAGGTGCCACAGGCCCTGACCCAGATGGTCCTGTTTTGAAAACTGCTCACCATGTCTTTGCTGGCAAATTGGAGTGCAGAGGTAGAGTGGTTGCCCTTTAAAAAGTCATTGTGGTTGCCATTTTAGAAATTCCTGAGATGGGTAGTGCTCACCCAGAGTTATGTCAGGTGATTCCCACGAGGTAGATCAGGATTCCTCTGTGGGAGTGGGTGGGTAAATGTTGACTCTCCTCTGGCGTGCCCCCGGCATTGTGCTTTTGTGAATTTCCACAAGCTCTCTTCTTATTCTGGCCATTACCCACAAACACTTCACTAGCTGCTCTCTATACACTACCGGGCAGGGGGCTGCATTGGACCCTCATTTTGCATGTGGAGCTTTGCTAAAGTCAGGATGAGTTCTGGCAAGAGGGAGGGTGGATTATGGCCCATCTCCATTAGGAAAGCCCCTCATCGGGTGATGCCATCAGCAGAACTGTGGGTCCAGAGGCTGGCTCGGCTCACAGTAGCGGTCAAACCGACAGAAGCTGGAAATGCAGTGTGCCAGCAGGCCTGCACTAATACAGCTGTGCCTGAGCAGATGCCAAGCGGATGAGACTGAAGGATTGGAATCCCCGGCCCATGGAAGAGGCCCATCCATCATGTTCCGGCTCCCCCTTCTCTAAGTGAGTGCATCACCCAATCCTTCTTTCCAAAAACAAAGAGAAACTAATTAAGCTCTTAAAGGCCGAGCAGCCCATTTGTGCCTGATGGAGATGAACGACGCTGCCTTTCTGAGGGCTGAGAGCGTGGCGTCATTCTTCTGTATCTTTTTCAATTAATGGCTCACGCCAAGCCCCGGGAACGCCAGACATCTGCCTCCTGCTACCTCTTTTCACCAAACTGTGGGTCGGGACTGGATGTGACAAAGCTGGCATCCCCCTGGATGATTAATGCTGTAGCCCGAGCTGCAGTCCCTAGGCATCCTTGTAAAACCTCCCCCCACAACTACATCATGCTGGCCAGGAAGGCATGTTCCACCTGCACAAGGGGGACACAAAGGTTGCACAATTCATAAACCTTTCCTAGACTGTCCCATCAGCAGGGTTCCCTTTTATTGGCTGCTAATAGGCTGTTAAGTGTTGAGCTGATGTACCGAGATTTGTTTGCTTTCCAGGGATGTGCGGCACTTCATGCAAGATCCGTGGCCACACGTTGGGGGAAAAGTTATGGTGCTCACTCGCCCAATTCAAAAGGACACATTTAGTGCTGGCAGAAAGGTGGTTCATTAGCTGCACTGGTGGACAGTGCCCAGGAACAATGGGAAGAGACCAGTGCTCCTGGTCAGCTTGATTGACTGGGCGGGCAGGCTAATGAGGGAGTCAACAGACTGAGGGGGTGGAGAATCCATCTTCTATGCGCTGGAATGGCCCTGGCTTAGATAGAGCAGGGCCGAGCTAAGCAGAGAGCGGGGATCTAAACTAAAACTAAGCTGGGCCAGCAAGAGATGCAGCCCAGCCGCAGATCTATGCTGGGAGGAGAGCTGCAGCCAGAGATCCTGAGACATATCCCAGATGCAGAACTCTGCTAGGCACAGGGCTGCAGCCATAGCCAGAGGGGCCAGAGAAGTAGCCCAGGAGCTGAAGGCAAAGCAGCAGAGAGTGGAGCTGGGGCAGGCTGGAGCTGGGTGCGGTGAGCAGCCGGGGAGACAGGAGGGACCCTGGGTGGAGGCCCAGTACAGGGTGACTCCACCAGCCAAAAGGCCTTGCCGGCTACACTGGAGGGGCTGACACTGGAGAAAAGGGTTTTGCCACCCAGAGCAAGTGTCTGACCCTGCAGCAAAGCCAGGGCCTGGGCAGAAGGCCGGGGACCTACAAGGAACAAACTGTGCTCTGCCCTGACATTCCAGAGGCGCTGTGGGGGAGGTCTCCCTGCCTCAGAGCGGAGTGAGGTGTGTGCCAGTAACTTTTCCCATTTTTCTCCCTATTCGGTTTAATAAATTGTATTTCCTTTGAAATGTCTGTAATCCTCAGAGCGTCAGGAAAGCATTCAGTGTGAAGAGAGCACCCCGGAGTGGGGACACCCAGCCCCTGCCCTAGATGACCAAGTTTGGGGGTCGAACCCCCAGGAATCCTGGGCCCAGACTCTGCCACACATGAGGGTGGAAGGGAAGCTCTTGAGGTCAGGGAGGCCTCTGCGTGAAGGAAGTAGGAGCGGCGACTCGGATCCTTTGGCGAGCCCATTTCAGCGGGGTCGTGTTGCAGCCAGGAAAGTTCCCCACAAAAGCAGGACCATCCCCCTCCCTCTCTCCACTTACCTCTGCTTCGTCTGCCCATTAGCAACCATAGCAGTGATGTGAAATGGGCCTCTAGGAAACCAGGTGCAAATACCTTCTGAAACACGACAGTGTCTTTACACTGGCTGGTCTCCTTGCGGCAGAAAGCGCCAATCATTCCAGCGTGAATTGTGTCTGCACTAGCTGCGTGCTGACACCCTGTCATTGGTCGCTTCCGATAATTGAACTTTCAGATCTCTGGCTCTACTGCAGGGATGGGCAGCCACGAATAGTGGATGGGCCGCGTGAGTGGCCCTCTTCACTTCAGACGGCCGCAGCTGCTTGGGCCCACTGAGGTTGTTCCTATGGCCCTGCTTGCCCCTCTGTCGGCCTCCATGCCTCTCATGCTTTGGGGCGCCAGAGCCTTGAACTTACCTGTTCCTCCCCTTCCTTCCCAGCACTTTTGGAGCATTCACGCTCCATCTCTGCTCCTCCCCTTCCCTCCCCTCCCCGAGCTGGAACACTGTGAACAGCTGATTCATGGCATTCCAGCTCTGGGAGGAAGGGGGAGCAACGGGGATTGAGTGCGAGTCAGATAATTTGCAGCTCCTCCCAAACTGCTGGGAGGGAGGGAGGAGTTGTAGGAAGTACAGGGCTCTGGTGCCCCAGTACATGAGGTGTGTGTGTGTGTGGGGGGGGGATTTGCAGGATTCAAGTGGAGCCCCAGTGGACCATGCAGCCTGCGAGCCAGTTTGCCCACCCTTACTCTACTGCCTGAACTCTAAGAGCTGGGAGGCAGAAATAGACTCGTACATCACTTACATGGCCCAGTCGCTAAAGGGAGGGTGAGCCTCAACCCTGGGTTAATACGTGTTGCACTGGTTGGAGAAATGTCAGTAGAAAAGTAGTCTGCCAGGTAATGTGGTTTTTGTAAAATCCTGTTGATTTTGCAGGATTATTTTGGAAGGAAACCTGGGCAGGACGAGTTCTGGCAATATCAAAACATCCTGTTGCAACATTTTTAGAATTAACCTGTTTTGCATTTTCAGTTTGAAATTACTTTTTGTTTAGAATTTTTTTTTAAATTAAAAATTAAGCAGATTAAAGAAAAAAAAGCCAAAAGAACCAGGCATCAGAGTGATTTGATTGGCCTACAATTAATTCTTTTGGGAATTTTTCCTTTTTGAAGAATTTTTTAAATATTCAGGTTTTATTCCAATTTTTGATGAAACCAGATGTCACAACCTCAAACCCACTTCACAAAACTGGATTTCCATCCTTTGCAAACTACATGTGCAGAATGGAGGTCTGCTGGTCTCATGGCTGCCAAAGCCACATGTCTTAGAATTGCAACATCCTCCAGTACCCACAGGAGATCTTCTCAGAAGATTCATTTACTAGCTCTGAGGGCATGTGACTTTAACCATAGACATATGGTCAACAAATCTAGTCTTTGCAGAAACAGAATCTTTGATGGGCAGCTATTTGATAGGGTTTTGGGAGAAACCTCGGGGATATTCTTCTTAGATTATGAAGAGCTAGAAAGGAGTTTTTAAAGATATCTGTCTGAGCTGAGTGGATAATTCATCTTATTAAATTTATCATTGTAGTGTTGTTTAGATGTACTTGTTAATGGTCTGCTAGGATGCCTAGAGCCTCAGATAGGCATCTGTTTAGCTTCCATTTCAATTGAAATAAGTTAAAAATAGTTGAAACAAGGGAAGAATTCAGGAAAAGTCATTTCTGTTGCATATCCAGAATTTTGTCATCTTTAAGTTCCCAACCAGCTCTCTTCAATAGATTTCTTTTGGTTCTGTGTTGACTATAAGACCCAAGTTCCCTCATGCTTATTAAGAGGGGAAAAATTACAGTGTAGCTTGCCTAATATTAATTAATATTTCACTTGTTGATTTAGGACTGAGGAAACAGGTTTGGATACCAAGAAGTGTATCTGCCTCGCACCCAGCTTTTGTGAGCTTTGGAAAATCATCTCTTTCTCAATAAATTCCCGCTCTTCTTTTCCATATCGCTGTAGTTCTGACTAGGAGGAGCCAATTCTCTGGTGATATTGGTGCAATGTAAAGGGAAGGGTCATAATGTGGTTCTCTAGTTTTGGTGTGTTGCACCTTTAAATGGAAAGTGCCTCCTCGCCTATCCAGTCACAAGGGGAGGGGATAGCGACAGTGCTGTGAGCTAGTGCCGGGTGGCTGGTGTAGTTATAGATGACGCAGTACACATACTTTCTAAGAACTCTTCTGGCATGGGCCAAGTAGCAAAGGGAGGCTTTCACAGGAGTGTTGTGAGAAAGACACGAGAAGTCATTTTTCCGCTCTACTCTGTGCTGATTAGGCCTCAGTTGGAGTATTGTGTCCAGTTCTGGGCACCACATTCCAAGAAAGATGTGGAGAAATTGGAGAGGGTCCAGAGAAGAGCAACAAAAACGATGAAAGGTCTAGAGAACATGAGCTATGAGGCAAGGCTGAAGGAATTGGGCTTGTTTAGTTTGGAAAAGGGAAGACTGAGAGGGGACATGATAGTGGTTTTCAAGTATCTAAAAGGGTTTCACAGGAAGAAGGGGGAAAATTGTTCACCTTTGCCTCTGATGATAGGACAAGAAGCAATGGGCTTAAGCTGCAGCAAGGGAGGTTT
>JANRFK010000961.1:9345851-9362485 GCA_030068395.1 Apalone spinifera
CCCAAAAGGGGGAGAAATTTCTAAGCAGATAGTGCTGAATTAAGGCCAGGTAGTTACCCCTCCCTCCCTCCCCCCACGCCATCCCAGGCCTGTCTACCTGTTCTGCCAGTGCGCCTCAGTACTGAAATTCTCCCTCCTCCCCCTGTGCTTTTCCAGTCCTGACCTTTCTGCCGCGTGTGCTGGACTTTTCTGAGATGTTGACAAATGCTCATATTAGTGTGAAGGCGCTTTTGTTTACTTTCAAATGGGCTTTGAACCCAGATGGTAAAGGCTAGTACATTAACCCCATGCGTGCCTGCTAGCTCCGTCCTGCCCTGAAAGCAGCAGCTCCCATTCCTTTCAAAATCATTTTAGTCTGCCGCTAATTGGGCCCAACTCTACAGGCAGCACTAGCCATGCCAGGTTATGAGAGCTACTTGGGTGGTTTGCATTAAGAAGCTGTTATTCCAGATACAGAGCATTGATGAAGCCTTTGATACTCCAAAGTCATCAGATGAAAAATTCTGGCAGGACTTTTATGACAGAGCCAGTTGGTAAGTTCAAAATAAATGCACCTGCCAACAACAAAGGTATGTTTATTAGTATTTTTGTTACTACAGTCTCTCCCACAACACTAAACTGCACAAACATATAGCCAGCCACCGTGCTACAGAGCTCAGTCTCAATAGACAAGATGAAGAGTGGATGGGAGAAGAGGGGAAGGCATAGAGAGGCCACATTTGAAAGGTCATGCCACAGAACTAGGCATTGAACCCAGCTCTCGTGAGTTCCAACTGTGTCCTGTAGACGGGGCTGCATGGTCTCTCCGTTTAATGTGTAATACTTCGTTGCTGATAGTCAGTAAGTGGGAGGTTAGCAGAAGGGACAAAGAATTAAGATATTAGGAAAAACTATTTCCCTAGGAGGGTGGTGAAGCACTGGGATGGGTTCCCTAGGGAGATGGTGGAATCTCCATCCTGAGAGGTTTTTAAGTCTCCGCTTGACAAAGCCCTGGCTGGGATGATTTAGTTGGGATTGGTCCTGCTTTGGGCAGGGGGCTGGACTCGATGACCTCCTGAGGTCTCTTCCAGCCCTAGGATTCTATGATTCTAATCCTGTTCTGTTCCTAGCTTTGTGACTCTGCATAAGTCACTTAACTGGTATCCCAGTTTCCCCATTGAAAAATGCTGATGATTACTCCTGCCTCGAGCAGACGGAAGCTGAATTGATGCATGTATAAGATGCTTTGAGATAGCTAGATATAATGCTTTGTTCATGGTGCTGTTTATTATACCTATTAATATAAAGATGTTATTAGCCTGGGTAAAGACCTCTTCCCCTAGCTAAAAGTCTGTCCAGACCTCTAGAGCCCTGCAAATCTGCAGATATCACTTTATTTATATCTGTGGGTATCTGCAGCTAAGGAGGTGGATGTTGATATCTCTGTCTCATTTTTGCAGATATACATGCGGCTACCCAGGGCTCTACAGATTTCCTGGGACCAGCAGAGGGTTCTCCACAGTGCCATTGGAAGTATGATTGAACCTAGGTCAAGCAGACCATTGCAAGTCTATGTTGGGCTCTATGCCAGGGTATCCTCACAGCTGTTTAAAGCTACTGTAGAGCTGCCTACCTGAGCTGCAGTAGCACCTTTGATTGTAGCATAGATGCACATGGAATAATAGGACACGGCCTCCAAGGGAGGGAGGAGGAGCGGGGGGAAGGAGATGACAATACTGCCAAGGGAAACTGAGCCACAGTTGAATGTGAAGTGATGGACAAAGCCCGTGACAGAGTAAAAGGGAAAGCAGTGGGCAAAGGCAACCCGATAGATGCCTTTAATCTTTCACGTTAACTGAGTTTCGGGCTGTGGATTTGGGATGCGTCTGGCACCTGTGCAGCCAGGCCGGCAGATGGGAGGGAAAAAAGGACGCTGGGAGATCATTGACTTTGCGAGTGGATAACATTCATGTGGGGAGAGGGGGAGCTGGGAAATGAACGACATCTGCTCTTGACTTCAATCTTCACACTGATCCCTGCTCGAATCTGACAATCCTCTCTTGCTAATCCCTAAATCCCACCAATCTGCTGCAGCCAGGCACCCTAAAACTTCATATCCGTATAATCTGCCTTCCCGCCAAAGCTTCCCCCCGCCCTGGCTAATGGGCCGTCTCTCTCCAGGCAGGACAGAGCCTGGCAGCTGCTGGGCATTATACACCCCCAGTAAGAGACTGCAGCCTTGCCTGCCAATGCAGATGCCTTCCTCCCTCCCTTCCCCGCAGCTGACACTGATGCACACGTATGTTAATTACACCAGCCTCAAACCCTGCGAGAAGGGACCAGTGGGGAGGAACTTTCATTTATTTGCCTGAATTGTGATGTGTTCATCTGGGTTGCAGGGTGGCCGCCAATAAGTTTGAGCGCCCAGTCTTCTGAAAGAGAACCCGTAGCATCCAGCAAGGATGCTTCCTCCTGCAACATGGGCAGGAGAAGGGCAAAGAAGATCTTGATTTAGTAAAGATCTGGCTAAGGGCATAGTAGAGCACTCAACTGGGGCTAAGGAGACTGGGGACCTACTCCCAGCTCTGCAGCTGGATTTCTAGGTGATTGAGAATCCAGTCACTTTATCTCCTTGCACTTCAGTTTTCTTATCTGTGAAACTGGGAGTGATGCTGAGCCCTCTAGCTGGAAAACTGCATCTGACACCAGCTGTTCTCACCAGAGCAATGGTTCTCCCGCCCAGGCCAGTACAGTGCTGGCTGCTGGACCGCAGAGTATTGACTGCTCACGGGGTACTTCAGCCTTGTCTTGTTTCCAGTTGCTGCATTGTGTTCTAAGGGCATGTCTACACTAGGAAATTAGTTCAAAATAACAACTCCCAAAATAACTTTCAAAATAGCGTGTCCACCCTACAGCCTCAAAAGTAGTCCAAGGCAGGCTCCCTTAATGTGAATGCGCCTCCTTGACTTGGAGCCCCAGGAAGCACTGGGCAGTAATTTCTTTGAATGACTCCGGTGCTGCTATTTCAAAATAACTACTCCCCAGAGTTGCAGTGCGGGAGGTGTAGGTTAGATATTAGGAAAAACTATTTCACTAGGAGGGTGGTGAAGCACTGGAATGGGTTCCCTAGGGAGGGGTGGAATAGCACTACCACTATTTCAGAATAACTATTTTTTAATAATCACAGAATCCTAAGGCTGGAAGAGACCTCACGAGGTTATTGAGTCCAATCCTCTGCCCAAAGCAGGACCAACCCCAACTAAATCATCCCAGCCAGGACTTTGTCAAGCTGGGACTTAAAAACCTCTAGGGATGGAGATTCCACCCCTCCCTAGGGAACACATTGCAGTGCTTCACCACCCTCCTAGTGAAATAGTTTTTCCTAATATCTAACCTACACCTCCCGCACTGCAATTTGAGACCATTGCTCCTTATTCTGTCATCTGCCACCACTGAGAACAGCCTCTCTCCATCCTCTTTGTAACCCCTCTTCGGGTAGTTGAAGGCTGCTATCAACCCCCCCCCCCCTCACTTTTCTCTTTTGCAGACTAAACAATTCCAAGTCTTTCAGCCTCTCCTTGTAAATCATGTGCTCCAGGCTCTGAATCATTTCCATTACCCTCTACTGGACCCTTTCCAGCAGAGGGTAACGAAAATAAGTGTTAACTCCTGCTTTCCAAGAGGTATATTATTTTGAAATAATGGGCTTTGTAGTGTGGACGCTCCGCTTGTTAGTTCGAAGTTCCCTTGTGTAGACCAGGGCTAAGAAACTTGCCATGCATGCAGTACTTTATTAGCGCTGCTTCACCATGGCAGTCATGGATGAGATTGCCTTGTTGGTGCAATAGGGGGGAGGAGCAGGAGGCTGTACAATGGGTAATGAAAAGAAGTGGCAACCACGGGCAAGAATGGTCAAAGGATTCTCCTGTGGGTTGTTCCTTGATCTGCATTAGAAATGTGCAGGTACATTGTGTGCTCATGTATAACGTCTGTCTAACTTGCCGGCTGACCATGGGTACGCAGACGTCAGCCATGGACAACTGCTGACTGCACAGCACTCACTTATTTCACCGTTCCAACCTCATCCACCTCCTTCCCTCCCAGGTTTGTGTGGTCCTGCTGTTGTGTTACCATGAGTGACAAGGTACATCTGTTTGCACTTCAGTAGTGCCGAGTCCTCAGCCCCATTCCTCTCTAGGTGCTGCAGAAACTGCAGAGATGCCGCCCGCTCCCAAGAGCTCACACTGAGAGCCAGGTGGACTCTTTGGAGCTTACATGTCTATACAGAACCAAGCGCAGTGAGTCCCTGATCTGGGCCTCTGATGCTCACTGGCTTTGTGGAGGTTGGTTTGTACCAAGGGGCCTGGGCAGAAGCCCATCTAATGCACAGAATCTGGCCCAGGCAGCTTGAAAACAACTGGTTCCTTCCCTCCCCTTCCTATAGAGAAGGCAAGAGATGCCTTGTGAGAGGAATAGTGATAGAGATGCAGCCGTGTTAGTCTGGTGTAGCTGAAACAAAAGACAGGACTATGTAGCACTTTAAAGACTAACAAGATGGTTTAATAGGTGATGAGCTTTCGTGGGCCAGCCCCACTTTGATCTGAGGAAGTGGGTCTGGCCCACAAAAGCTCATCACCTAATAAACCATCTTGTTAGTCTGTAAAATGCTACATAGTCCTGTATTTTGTGAGAGGAATAGCCACCATTAACAGTTTCTGTTGGATCCTGTCCATTTATGAAATATGCTAATACAGGTTGGACCTCCCAAAACCCGAACTCCCTCATCCGGCAACATCCATGGTCCGGCAGGACCACGGGTGTTCCTGGACCAGGGAGTCCTGGCTGGGAGCTGCAACGGCAAGAGGGCTGGCAGCTTGGAGCCTGGTGGGACCGGGGCTGGGACTGGCACAGGAGCCCTGGTAGCGTAGCAGGGGCCGTGGCAGCCCCAGTAGCAAGGTCGGGGATGTGGTGGTTGCGGGAGCCGCAATAGCAGGGCATGGGCTGGAGATGTGGCAGCTGCGATAGTGGGGCTGGGGCAGTCTGGGCTGCTGGAGCCACAGCAGCCTGGCAGGGTAGGGGGACGGCTAGGGATGGCTGCGGGGAGGGAAGGTGGTTTGGGGAGCTGGTAGCAGGGGACCTCTTCTGGTCCTGCAAATTCCCTCATTCGGGACCAGTCAGGTCCAGAGAGGTCCAGCCTGTATTGCACACAGCAGCCACTTAGCCCCTTGTGGACACCTGAAGCTCTACATTGCCAGACTTAACACCAACTGTCCAGGCATGTTGTGTGTTTTCCGAGGGATTTTTTCCCCGGGGCTGACTGACCTAAAATTAGCCTTAAACTACTAGGCACCAGAACCAGCGATAAGCAAATCTTGGTAAGTTCAGTGTCTCTGGTCAGCTATTTCCCCTAGATCTGCATAACTTCTGTGGCAGAGAAGAAGAGGTCTCTTGTGTCTGACTAGCTGCATATAAGAATAAGCCTGAGTGATTTCCCTCGTGGTCACATATTGTCCATGGACATTTCCCTGGACTGTTGTCCTGTATTAGACAAGAAACTCATTGAGGCCGCATGGCCTGCTTAATTGTAGGGTCTTTCCATTGACATAGTTGGACTTTGTATCAGCCCCGCACATTGCAATCTGCAGAGCATTCTGAATCGATCCTTCAGACCAGCCCGCTGGACGGAACAAGAGAACATCCTTGTCTCTCTGTGCCATTCACTGGGAGAGGGACCCGCCTTCTGTTTGAGAACGTGGCCAACAGGAACACTTGTCAGACTTATTACCGTGGGTGGCATATTGCAGTGACAACCGCTAGGAAAAACACAGCCCTGGAGCTGACAGTCACTGACTCAGGGCACAGGTGTTCTGCAGCTCTCCTGCCTGCCTTTCCTGGCAGACAGAGGCTGAGGAACTTGTTGCTAATTATTCTAATTGCTGTTCCCCATCATAGCTTAGGCTGCCAAAGTAGACCCTCATCTGTAGATCTGTATCCTAGCCTGTCACTTTCAGGGCCAACCATGCCAGCTTAGCAGGAGTGATTTAAGTGATTGATGAGCTGGGAGGTCACTGCTTTTGATGGCCTCTGGCCTTTGACCAATGATAAGGTGATAACAAAGCTTGGCGTGTCCATAAAGATGTTCATCAGAGGATCTCAAAGCATTTCCCTGGGAGGCAGGGCAATCATCCCCCCCCCTGCTCCCCACCCCAGATAATAAGCCCCTCAGAGATTGTTACTTGTGGAGATGTGAATGCCTGACTTTGACTGTCTGGCCATGTTCTCTGACAGCCTTTCCTTCCCGCTCAGTGTGATGGCGACAATCCATCCCGCATGGATCATGGCCACCTGGAGCCAATAGGAACTGAGCATAACCGACCCGACTCCAGGTAGTAATACGGAAGGTGATATGGAAGCTGCCATGGGTTGCTGTCAGTGTTCCCTGTCGGCTGGGCACTTGTGCGGCCACTCAGGAGAAATTCAAATGCTCCCCAGCTGATTAGCACAGTGCCCACTGCTCAGATTTTTGTTACTACTGGTGGTGCACATTCACATGTGCCTTGGTGCATTATTCTGCACAAGGATGGAAAAGATTAGAGGGGTCATTGGTTGCCATATAACACTGGACTCCCAAACACCATAACTCTTTTGGCATTAGAAAGGAAGGATGGTTTGGCATTGGACTTGCATGTGACTCCCCACCTCAACCCCAGGTGTGTGCTGTGACCTTGGGTGACCCATTCGCACTCAAACTTTCTCCCCATCAAAGGTGGTACTGTGATCACCCTCTGGGTATGCCATTGCCAGGGGCTGAGCCCAGGGCATCTAGGTCTAACCCACATCCCACTGGCCTCTTCTACTTGAGCCCAATAGGTGGAGTGGGAAGAGGTGGCTGTCCTCGGTTGATCAGCTGCAGGATGGTACATGGTCACGATTGGCCAGCATTTACCTTGCAAGGAAATATATGCTGGAAACAGGGCCTTATCTAAAATCCTGCACTCGAATGCTTTCGGGTATGTCTACACTGCAATTAAATACTTGCACAGCTGACTCAGTCTTGAAGGGGAGGGACTGCTTCTTTGCAATGTGGATCTTCGTGCTTACGTTGGATCCGAGGTTCTAGGACTCTGCGAGGTGGGACGGGCCAGCAGTGCGGTTTTAATTGCAGTATAGACATACCCTTAGGTGTCGCAGATAAGGATGTTAAATTGTGGTTATTTGGCTAATCGTGTAGTCAATACAATTTGTATCGACTACACCATTAGTCGATAGGGCTGCTCTGCAGAGCCGCAGTGGGGATAGCTCCAGGAGCCCACTCGAGTTGGGACTGAGCAGTCCTGGCTCCTGCCGGCTCCGGGAACCACCCGCACTACAGCTCTGCATTTTAAATGTAGTAAGAGCTGCTGGGTTCTTACTACATCTAAAATGCAGAGGTGCAGTGTCCCAGGCCAGTGTGAGGCGGGACTGCTTGGTCCTGGCTTGCACTGAGTCCAGCAGCCTCTGTTTGCGGCAGCTAGGGCTGGTTGCAGGCAGGGGCTGTTCCGGCAGCAGCCCCTATCCACGGCCAGCCCTCTGCACTGCGAACAGGAGCTGCCGCGGGCTACTGCCGGAGCAGTCCCTGCACGCAGCCAGTGTGGGCCCACGTGAACAGGGACTGGTTGGCAGCAGCACCCCCTGTCCTTGGTGGGGGGGCCCAGCTCCCCGCTGGGACCCCTACGGAGAGGGGCTGCTTCTCAGCAATCTCCTCTATCCCCGCTCCTTGCTGCCTCTAATGGGCGGTGGGGGGGGGGGCAGGGCAGCACCATGGAGACGGTCTTGGGGGGAACCAATTTTTAAGCCGACTACCCCCAGCACTGGCTCCTGTTTCCCCCCCTTCTTGCTGCCTCTCGTAGTCAACTACTCACTAACATCCCTAGCTGCAAGCTGAGCTTACTGTAGCTGGGTTAAATTGCATGGATTTCAGAGGTGCTGGCTCCAAACATGATGGTTTCAGTGATCTTTCCCATTCTTTTATTTTTAATTCATTCTTAGTTAGTCCCTCCCTCACGCCCCCTCCCCCATCAGTCCAGATTACAGACCTCCTTGCAGTTCTGCCCTAGATGAATTTGTTGAAATCTCCTTTTTTTTTTTTTGTTTCAGTAACCTTTGCCTGGTTTCAGCCGGCACCCAGCGAGGGGGGGGAGGGGGCTCATTACTTATTAACGTAAAAAGTGCTAGATTTCAAAGCTGTCATAACACCAAAGTCATGTTCACTTTAGTTATTCTGCATAATTAATTATAAAGTGATAATTTGTACATCATGGTATTTTCGTTCCAACATGAAAGTGAGAGACTCCGAGTCGTAGCAGCCTTAGGCGGGAGAGGGATGGAGGAGGCTGGCAGCAGCCTGCACGCCGGGCAGACATGAAGTCCAGCCTCATCCAAATGTACAGGGTGATGCGGCCAGCAGAGGAGGGGATCCTGAGCCTGGCGTTCAGAGGGGCTAAGTAGCCGCAGATTCCACCGGGAGAATGGCTGCCTGCAGCTCATCGGGCTCTGATTTCTGGATGCTGTTGTGCCTGTGCAGCTGGAGGGCAAACTCCAGCGTGCGCTCCCTCCCGACACTCTCCCTCGGGGGACCCTGGATCAGCACCACACGTGGCCAGCGCAGGCAGCATCTCTGCAAGATGCGCTCCCGGGGAGTTGTCAGGGTTTCAGTGGCTGGAGAGGGATCTCTGCCAGGCTGGAGGAATGAAACCAAAGGGAGGGGCGGAGGTAACAAATCTGTTCCTGGGAGCTCCTTCGAGCATCCTCCAAAGCTGCTCCTGTGAACTGAGCTTTGCTGCTCATGGGCCACTCTATGGGTTAGGGATGTAAAATAGCATTTAAAATGTTCACCTATATGTTTACCTGGTTAATCACACAGTGGGCCCGGCCGGGCTGGAGCAGCCTCCCAGCTGGGCGTCTGCTGGTTAACCAGTTACCAGTAAGCACCAACCAGGAACCAGTTACCCTTTTACATCCCTAGCCCGGACTCAGCTCCCATCCTCCTGTCCCAGCCTGCACTGAGCCCCATTCCTATTCCACGACAGAGTTCTCGGGGCTGTTTGCAGGGCCTGGTTGGGAACCAGGAGGGAATGCAGCTGCATGCATTAGACCAGTGATTCTCAACCAGTGGTACGAGTACCTTTACGGATACTTGAGAGAAGTCTGGGGGGGTACGTCAGCACAACTGACATTTGGAGAAAACTGAATTTTTGTTTACGTTTTACAGCACTTTATTATTTTTGTACTTTTTACACCCAAAAATTTCATTGCCTGCCCAGTTACGATTAAGTTGTTTAAACGAATGTGTTGCAATGATAGAAAAAATTTTTGTGTGTCTGAAAACTGTAGGTACTGGGGGGACTTATATTTTTTTTAAAAAGGGTACTTTATAAAAAAAGGTCGAGAAACACTGAATTAGACAACATGATTGGTAGTCGGATGGCGATGACATAGCCTCTGGGAATATAACTCCGTATTTTTTAGCTCAGAGATGCTGGCTTCTGCCAGATAAGGCAGAGGAGGAGCTCCACTTGTTACCAGCAGTCACTTCGAGTTTGCTAGTCTTTGAGCTTCCAGAGACAGTATGGTCTAGTGGGCTGGCAGGCAGGAGTTCAGTTCCTCTCCCTGTTACTGCGTGAGCTTGGGCAAGCCACGCCCCCTCTCTGGGCCATAATTTCCCCCTCTATGCAATGGTATTAATGATATTGACCTGTTTGATAAGGCACTTTCAGACCTCCTGATGACAAGCACTAATTGAGAGCTAGAGGCATTTATTTAATTAATTATTTACTCCCTTGTGGTTGACGTAATTGCTAACTCCTGAGCTGGAGTGATTCCATTCAGAAGATCCACCCAGAGTTACGACATCATTGCTTAAGTCAGGCCAAATTGCGTGGGGTCCCCCATCAAGTGACCAAGGTGCACAGAGTCCGAGCTAAACTCGAATCTCTTCCTGGAATGCCCAGAGGTGGAGAGAGAATGAAACTCATCTCTCACGGTCTCCTGTGACTCGACCCCCTGTGCGCCATGCTCCGCAAACTGGCCCTGGTTCGTTATCCTGATAGAACAGCATGTGCAGTTATAGCTCACTCACTGTCTGTGGCAGTTTTTATCACGGGATCTGTTATTGCACAAGTCCCCATGGACTCTTCCTCTTTCCTCAGTGGCAAGTGGAGCGAAAGGAGAGGGTGATAATTAGCATGCCGGGGGGGGGGGGAAGGGCGCGGGGGGGAGAGAAGGATGTTTTCCGTATCGTTTTTAAACAGCGATGGTAAAAAAATAGATGAGTGGTGGGAAAGGGAACTTTGGATCCGAGCAGTTTGGCAAGGAATAAAAATGGAGATTTTATCGGCTCTTAGTTTATTGTTGTCTGTCTTTCTTTGTTACAAACAAATGGATAAAGTGGCCATTTCCGTCTCTCCTCTGTATTTGGTACTTATCCAGCCTCTATGATTGTAACATCGGAGCATCTCTCCCTTGGTAAGGTATTTATTTTCAGCACTACTCTGCCACACGGGGTAGTTGCATTAGAGCCACAGAGTGGGGGGGCTGGAGAGTGGGCCTGCCCCACACCTCCCACAGCGCTGATGCCTGCTCTAGGGGGCTGGGCTTGGCCTCTCACTCTGGGCATTGCAACCTCCCCCACAGTGTCCCACTGACGCTCAGGCTTGGCCCAGCCACCCCTCTGTCACACCAAGGGAGCAGCCAGGCCAAACTGGAGTGAGTGGTGTTATGGCCTAGTGTATGGGGTTGTTGACAAAGGGTGCCAATTTTCCTATCACAAGCAAAGGCCCTGAGATACCAAGGTGAGGAATGACTTCATTAAAACCTAGATCGCCAGAGAGCCGCCATGTTTCAGAGAAGTTTCTCTAGCACATTGATCCCTGGTCACCAGTACATTGAGGGAAACGTTTAGGTGGCTTACGGGGCTTTAGGCAAACACGAGCTTCTTCCTGCCTGATTCAGAGGTAAGACTGGGCCCAGCCTACGCTCTGCCCACCCCAGTATTTCCTGTCCCACAGGGCTAGCCCTGGCTGCCTGCTCTGGGCATTGCGACCTGGTGCATAGAGTCACCAAGTCCCACAAGCATTGCTGTCACGATGGAGGCGTGGGTGGGCCAAGCCTGGAAGGCCCTCAGAGCTTCAGATCCTTGGTCTTCATTTGGCCATAGTTTCCATTTCCTTGGTTCTCCTCAGGATGCTCTCGCTTCACAGCTGGCCTCTCAGACCAACCAATGGACAGAAACCACAGCACTGGAAGGGTCTTCCTCTCCCATTATCGTAGGCAACCCCGTCATGGAATCCTATCCCATTCATAAATAAGTCAAGCTCTATCTTAAAAGTACTTAGTGTAGGGTAAGAAACCTTTTGAGAGGCTGATCCACAACCTCTTCTTCTCATTTCCAGCCTTCATGTACTTATGGCCCATTAATACCAATTTGTTCTTGTGCCAATATCGTCCTTGAGCTTCAATAGCTCTTCTTTGACCCTGTTGCTTACCCCCTGATATAGTTATAGAAAACCACTCAGGACCTTCTCAGCCTTTGGTAGGCAAAACCAGCCAAGCGCTTTGAGTCTTCTCCCCACAAAGCAGGGGAGGTTAGATATTTCTGAAGAGTGCGTCTCTAAGGGAATGTTCCCCTCTTTTTCGCTGGTGACTCTGCTCCTTCCCCGATGTCCAACTTCCTGCTTTGAATAAATGGTGACTTAAATGCATCCTCTTTGCCATTTACATTGATGGCTGGAGAGGCCCCTGAGGCAATTTAATGTGTGGGGAGTTTTAATACCAGGGGTGCTCAATCCATCTGAGTGGCATACAAACTAGAGAAGCCATATGGAGCTTTCACCAGCGGATACATGGGCTATTTTTCTCAGGCTGGAATTAAAAAATAATCTCCATTAGCTCTTTTTAATTAGACCATGTCACTGTGTCCTTTCCTTTCCTGTTTTCACGTAGACTCTGCCTTGAGCTGATGGATTATTTCGTGCCTCAACCTTTTGTTCTTCGGAAAGGAAGTTTAGATGGCTGTGCACCTCTGCTATTGAAGGACTTGGGCACCTAACTCCCTTTGCCCAGTGGCAGTCCTGTGTAGAATTAGGCATGTGTCCCTCAGTTCTGGGAGGAATCTCCAGAAAAGGGTTCACAAGTAGGCACCTAATTCTGTGAGAGGTGCAGGACTTAGAATGCACTAATCTCCGTAACACCTATTAGTCAGCACGCATCCTGGCTTTCATGGATCCCGCTCTTAGCTGCCTCTCTCTCCCCATGCAGTGAGTTGTGGATTCCACTGGGTCATGAGGAGTCTAAAAGTTGCACATTGCAACACCCAGGTGCCTTTGAGGATTTGCATCTCTGCACTACAGATCCTCTCTTCCGCAGAGAAAAACATGGCTTCCTTTACCCCATCAGTGTTTCCCCCGTAAGGGCGGTGATAGGCTCAGGAGATGGTTTTGAGAGAGAAGGTCAATTGTTGAGTTAAATGTTTCAAGTTCCAATGAATCCAGACTCTCTTAGTAAAAGTATCCCTCTGGATACATCTTGGTTCCCACCGCTGTAGAAACAGGACATCTCACAGATTTACTTTCATGGGGCTTTGTGTGAGGTAGAGATGGAGTATTAGCCCCTTTTTGCTAAGGGAAAGACAGGCGCCGGGAGGCTAACGTGACTTTTGCAGAGTCACAAAGTCAGTCCGTGGCAAAGCTGGGAAGTGAACCGAGCTCTTTTGCACTCCAGTCTCATTCCTTAACCAGAAGGCGAGCCTTCCTCCCAGAGAGCGAGTTTGCCTGGAGTCACAGACATAGCTCAAGCCCAGGTTCCCTAGAAGGTAGAAGAAATATTAACCATGGATTTGGCCAGAAGTTGGAGCTATACGCCGGTGGGCTTTTGAATCAAAGCACTGCAAGAACTCAGGCCAGGAAGCAGCATCCTGATATCTGCTGAATTGTTCTGCTCTTTGTCTGCTGCAGGATCTGAACATGAAAATCTGCAGCTGCTAGATCCCTGATGCCCCCAAGATAAAACACCATATTAAATGCGGCTGTACATTAGGATATGCTACAAGATCCTAATGTACAGCCTGTGAGATGAATGAATTGCATTGTTTTATTACAGTGAGTAGTATCCCAGGTCCGAATGGGCCGTCCATTAAGAGAATCTGACAACAGCAAAGGGAAGGCAAGCTGGCAATTAGTTAAAGCGTTGTCAACACATAGGGCTGGTAAAGAGGCAAAAATATAGCATCCTTTAAATCACTCTGAATCTATGGTGAGTGAAGAGCAATTCCATGGACTTATGGCCTCAGCAGCATGGAAATACAGAGGGGTGGCTGTATGCCAATGACCATTTGCCACCCTGACTAATTCTCCCCTTATTGTTAGCTCAGTTGGACTCTCCCATCTACAAGGAGAGGCTCCCAACGGAGACCTAACTGCTGCCTAAGAATCCCTGTTGGAGTCTCGGCAGTGGTAATGGTTCAGCTAAGCATAGCTAGTCAAGGAGTTCAAGGCTCTGTCTAGTGCACTTTGTAAATCTGCTTGGCGGGAGCATAATTCCTGCTCTCTCCAGGGCAGATGTGGGGCAAGGAGGACAGAAAGCTCCAGAGACCCACACGAACAGGAACGGTGCTTAAAATGGCCAGTGTGAACAGGTTTCAAACCTTGGTATCTCTTAATGAGTTTAGCACACACTTACTATTGGACAGGTTCTGTGCGTGACTTTAAAGTGAGCCGAGTCAAGTCAGAGTGCGTTTCCTCCAGCAGGTGACGTGCCACTCACCCTCAAGGCTCACTCTGAGTTCCATTTCAACTAGCAAATCCTAGCCGTTTTGCTTCTTGCAGAAAGTAAAAAGGTTGCAAGGAGTGTCTTATAAGGAGGGGGGAATGTACCCCTCCCAATCAAAACTGGCGAGTCCATTTATGCACTCTTCTCATGGCAGTGGGGGGAAAGGAGAGTGTGGGCAAAAAATAAGCTTGTAAAATTTCACCCCCAAATCTGAAGGCACTTAAAATAGACTTAGAATGGAAACAGTTTTGTACTCTTGAATGCCTCACCATGAGGAGTAGAGATGGCCAGAAAATGAACATTCTTCCTTTGGAAATTTAGATGAAAATGGGAAAAAATGTTTTCTTCAAATCTTTTCTCTGAATAATGATATTAATTGGCTAACACACAACAAAGGAAATTCCCCATGCCTTTGACATGAGCATTTCACATCAAGAGCTATGAACAGGACACATCTAGCCTACTTATTTAGCTTCATTAAAAAGGGTAATACAGTTGACAGGTAACTGTTTTTTGCTGTTCTATAGATCTTAGAGTCTGTATTTCCACTCCAACTCATCTGATGAAGTGGGTTTTACCCACAAAAGTTCATGATCCTATACCTTTGTTAGTCTCTGTGTTGTTTCACTGAAGAAGTTAAGTTCTGGGCAAAACTAAAATACTTCACCCCAAAATTGAACTATTTTCATTCTTATATGATTCTGAATGCTTCATACGAGTTGAAGTTTGGATGCCTCATGCTTTCATTCTCCTTTATAGGCTGGGCTCTCTAATGAAATGACATCTTTCATGATGCACCAGTCTCCAGTCTTTGTCAGGCAAGGTGGTACGGGCTAGAAGTCTGTGGAGCATGATGGGAGATGTGGTCCACCCCATTGAGAAAGACTGGGACATGAAGCAACCACAATGCAACTCCTGTGAGGCATTGAGGTGGCATATCCGGACAATTTCACACTTTTGGCCAAAATCTTTTTGGGTTTTGGGTGACTGTTTTGTGGAGGGGGGAAGGGAGGGGGGCAGGATGGGGGGGGTTTGACACACAACTGATTTTTTCGGTCAGAAAACAGACTTTTTTTTCAACAAACCGTCAAACCCCCAATTTTCCATAAAAGCCAGTTTCAATGTAAATTTTTCAATCCACCTTCCTTTCTTGACTCCTCAATCAGCCACCCAAGCTCCAACCTTGTGTCTTTTTCCTCCCGCCCTCTCCAGAGAGAGGGAGAGGTTGTATGCTGCAAGTGGAGAGAAATCAATAGCAAAGCACAATGCCTGTATCCTTCTGGCTAAGAATAAAAACAGCTCTGTCCATAACAACTGCTTGGAGTGGCCTTCTGCTGTCAGAGTTCTGGAGACATCTCTGCTCCCTGACGGACAGGGGGGTGCACAGCCACTCGGATAAGACAATGTGATCAGCACCAGCAAGAAGCATTTATGGGCAGCTCTCAATAAAAACGGGGTGTAAGGGCACCAGGAAAGTGGAAGGTGTGTCAGCACAGCCCTGAGTGAGGCCTGGCGACAATTGTGCATTCAGAAGTCACGGACGAGCAGCAGGCTGTGGCCGTGCCACGTTTGCTGCTGTCCCGCATTGAGCCCTAGGAGAGGCAGTAGCAGCTGTAGCCTGGGGTGCTCTGAGCGTGGACGATGCGCATATGTTCTGAGTGCATTTTGAAAGTCTATAGGACATTGTGCAGCCGTCAGCTGAATACGGCCAGCTGCTGAGTGTGGGATTCGGCATCTCAGCTTCCAGATGCGCCCTGCACTCTCACTTCACAAGAGGCATTTTACTGAACCTGGTCCAGTCAGGGCGCCGTGCCTGAGGCAAGGCTGCAATAGGAGGGGGGGAAATGGCATTACAGGGGTTTGTGCATAGTGGCTTTCTCGAGGAATTGGGAGGCTGCCAAGGCAGCCAGAGTGGTGATGAGACGGTGCAGCCCATACTTGTCGTGCCTGGGTCACATGTGTTTGGGACTGACTGCCGGTTTGCTCTTCCTAGTGTTTTTATGGAGGGTGGGTCTGCTCCTCTCCTGGCCTAGCTTCAATGGATGTGAGCAGAGGATCTGGCTCTGTGTGTTTTGATGGTGAAATAGCCTCTGGAGCTAGGGATCTCTGTTGACACAAATTAGACCGGCACGCATCCTGCCACGTCCCACTTTCTCAGGAGACCTCATCTTAACAGCACCTGCTTATGCTGGCCCGAACCTGCTGGGCTTTGAGCTCATGGGCCTGAACCTTGGCAGTGAAGCTGATGCACCCGGGCGTTACTTTGAGCGCTGCATTAGATGACTCTTAATGTGACGTCTGGAAGCTGACCTAGTCAGACACTGATTTCCTTTATTTTTTTATTAACTTTGGAGGGACAAAATTGAGAGACACTGATAATGATTATCTACTGCCCACAAGGGCACAAGGCAACATGAGCCTCTGGGCTCTTAGGCTCTGTAGGCTTGTTGCAAATGAAAGCTACTGAAGGGATGCATAGGTGGCTTAGACCATTTTTACTCCTTGCTTATACGTAGCGCTGCTGGGTGTTCCACACAGGGCCATGTATAAATGTAGCCTGAGCTAAATTGTCCTGGGCATTTTTCGGTGGAGACCTCTACAGCAGTGTTTCTTAAACTGTTCCGCGGCACACTGGTGTGCCGTGAGGCAGCTGGAGGTGTGCTGTGGAGAACAACAGAATTCAAAATGGCCACCCTTAAAGGGGTAGGGAACCTCTTTTTTTTTTCTCAGTAACTTTCCCCTGACCCTTTTTCCCCTTGAACTTTTTTTTTCTCTCTTAACAAAAAGTCCTTGGTGTTCCCCATTTAAAAAAATTATTGTTTGGTGTTCCTCGGTCTTAAAAAGTTTAAGAA
>JANRFK010000961.1:9370775-9389061 GCA_030068395.1 Apalone spinifera
TTCGTAAAGTGTCAAATTTAAGCATGAATGACAGTTCTGAGGCTTCCCTTTGTACTCTGGGGTTAAAGTCTCTTTTAAGCAGGATGCATGTATTGAGGTCATTGAGACAATGCCCAGTATGGTTGAAATGGCAAGAAACTGTTTTTTCTTTGTGAAACTGTCAGATGTCTGTTTTGTGGGCATTGATTCTTTGGCGAAGTGTCTGAGAAGTTTGTCCAATATACATAGCAGACGGACACTGTTGGCACATGATGGCATAAATTATATTTCTGGATGAACAGGAATATGTGTTCTTGATCTTGTAACTGACACGGTTAGGTCCAATGATGGTGTCAGCAGAGTAAATATGTGGACAAAGCTGGCAACAGGGTTTGTTGCAAGGGAAAGTTCCAAGGTTGGCATTAGTGTGGTTTCTTATGAGAACTACCACTGTCATGTTTTCATGAGGGTTTTGCCTCGTCAACTAAGCTGGGGTAAGAACATATTAAGTTGCCTAATGATGACTAGCCCTAACTGACTCCTGAAAGGTCACACAGAGAGTTTGTGGCAGAGCAGCGAATTGAACCCGGGTCCAAGGTTGGCACCCAAATCACTGGACCCATCTTCCTTCATAAAAGCTACACACACAGCCTTTGCTGCGGATCCTGAGGCTTGGGCTTTGACTCCCAGCCGGAAGAATGGACAGTCTGAGGTGTGAAGAACCATGGGGGGGGGGGAGGTGAAAGTTAAACAGACTTGTTAGAACCTTGAAAGCTGGTTGAGTTCAGGGGGTGGTGGGGTGTCACAACACCCAGGGTTTGTTTGCTCATCACTGTGGATAGGTGATATTCATGAGCTGGATTTACATTGCTGAAGCAAGCACAGGGCTTGCTGGTGGTTTGCCCAACCATGCGTCTCGCTCTGTATAACTTCAAAAGACCCTGCACCCTGTAAATCCCATTGGCAAGGCGTCTTCAGACGCAGGACTAGTCTGTTAAAGTTTTCTGTTTTCTCTTAGACCGGTGGGGGTAGGACATGGCTGGTGCTGTTTAGCTCTAGCCAGTCAACAAGTTCCTGAGCAAAGAGGTGGGGTGCAGCAATGGAGAGGTGGGAAGACTACAGCCAAGCAAAGCTGAGAAATCTTCAGCTCTCTTGGCTGTGCTGAGCTTCCTAATTCATTAGCAGCCCTACTTATTCAATACCTCGGCTTTAATCTCTAATTAAACACAGCCACAGACACTGTATCTGTGCAGAGATGAATGTAAGTGGCCTCTTCTTAATAAATGTGTAACTATGATCCCCACATTGTTAACGGAAAAATGTGGAGCCTAAAGTTCTTAGGGAATGGTAATTGCAAAAGCGACTTTGTTTTCCCTTTAAATGCACAGTAGATGACTGTAAGGCTTCCAGATTTCATAATTCCTTAAATCAAAAGCATATTTATAGAAGGGGAACGGGGGCCTCTATGGGACACTTTAGTCTGCTTGGGGATAATTACTCTGGCTAGAGAATAGAGCGCTGTGGAACTTTCATTGCTAAACATGAAACCAGATGCCAGACTTTCATTCCCAATTCACAGCACAGCTTGGTCTCCTCCACAGGGTTTGCTACTACGTGTGGAAGTTTTTTGAGCAAGGCGAGGACTGGTTTGGAATCAAACTGAAGCCATTTGTGGTGTTCCCTGGGACACCAGGTGATGCACTACAGTTTTGATGGAATTTGTTTCAATTTTTGGTCTCATCCAAATCTAAGTAGACCTGGTCCTTTATCTTATTGTAACTAAAACAGTTTAAATACTCAAATGCATAACAATAAAACCAACATCTCTAATCAAGATGAGACTTTACAGCTTGACTGATAACTGTTCAATGTTCCTGTGGGGCTAGCACAGGAGTAGGGTTAATTTTACTCACTGTGCACTTGGAGCTTTTCACTAGGGCTGACCTGGAGTGAAGTTCCTGCTCTGACCTAGGTAGGTGCCCTAACCACTGGGTTTTGGGTTATTTTAGGGGCTCTCTTCTTGTTTCTGGTTTTGATGAGAAGTTCATCCTAAGACGCCTTCCCAATGAGTTTTTTGTCGGGACCGATGCATTTCCACAAATTTCCCACTAGTGACAAACTTGCAATTTCAGACTGAAAAAAGTTTCACTGAAAATTTCCTGACCGCTTTTGTTTGTATTTGGAGATTTGGTAGCAGCCTCCAGCTACCTGAAAGGGTTTTCCAAAGAGGATGGAGAGAGGCTGTGGTGACAAATGACAGAATGAGGAGCTATGGACTCAAGGGGCAGTGGGGGAGGTCTAAGTTGGATATTAGGATTAACTATTTGCCTAGGAGGGTGATGACGTACTAGAATGGGTTCCCTAGGGAGGTGGTGGAATCTCCATCCCCAGAGGTTTTAAGTCTTCACTTGACAAAGCCCGGCTGGAATGATTGAGTTGGGGTTGGTCCTGCTTTGGGCAGGGGGTTGGACTTGATGACCTCCTGAGGTCTATTCCAACCCTAAGATTCTATGCCTAATACAGCAGACTTCCAATAATCTGGAACTTTTGGGACCTAGGTGGTGCCGGATTATTGGATATGCCGGACTATCGGGGGTACTATAAACTGGTTATATATATATATATATATATATATATATATATTGTATACAGTATAACTGTATATAAAGTGTTTTTAACCTTTTTTATTGTACATACTGTATACAGTATACTGTAACATTTTAGGTTTTTTTAACCCTTTTTTACCCTTTTCGCTCGGTTCAGCTGATGCCGCTGCTGTTTTGTGACTCGTTTTTTGCCGAAGCTCGCTCATTAGGCTCTTGCCATTTTGATGCCGGACTATCGGGAGTGCCGTACGATTGGATGCCAGACTATTGGAGTTTTACTGTATATATATATATATATATATGGGGGGAAATAAGTGATCCATGCGCGTGCATGATTTGCCCAAGTTAAAGTTGCATACATGCAGAGTAATGTTTGGAAACACTCCCAAGTATGTACACTAGTGTTGCACACCCTCATAACTCACCTTCTCATGGAAGCGTGCATGTCCTTTTGCACATTTGTGCCCTGATTCGATAAAGATGACCTAGAAAGGGAAGTCCCAGGTCTGAATGCCACTCCCAGAATCTGGTTGTCAAACTAAATCAGAATGTCTAAGATAAGAAGTTCCGTGTCTATATGAGGTTCATCTGAAATGCCAAATCCCAGCCCCTGTGAAAGTTAAGTCAAGAGGTTTGAAAGCCAGACTTGATACCTGGATTAAAAGCCACATCCCAGGCTTGCATCTAAGTTGCTGTAAAGATGGGAACACTTTTATTAAAAAGTGGCCCAACCCCTTCAGTGCAAGTCCCAAATTTTGCTCTACAGCTCTGCCTTGAATAGAAATAATTACCCCTCCCCTCCATTACTTTTCACTGGCATTCTTCAGCCTGGAGCAGAAGCAGTGGTGCCAGATGCCCCCAGAGCCTTGTTCTGTTCTCCTCTCTTCTCTCTCCCTCAGCTTGTGGTATTAGTGGGTGGACTTTTAAGAGACCTGGTTCAGACTCTGAGGTAGGAGTCCCATGCTGGAAAATGGAGGGGATCTTCCTTCCCTCCCCATTCCCTAAGCACTCTGATTCGACTGCTAATCGATGGGCTATCCCAATAGCTAGAGCCTTTTCTGTGAATTTCTCATGCTCTTAGATGCTAACGGGATGCACAGCCCTGCTCAGAAGGATCACTGAGTTCTGTGCATGGGTGGCATTTAGATCCTCAGCCGGGCTCATGCAGACTTCATCTGGCACTGCTCCATTACCATTTGTCCCGCTAGCATCCCCAGGACAAATTGTGCATGTCCTGTATTGACAGAGGGTCTGTCCCTGGACTGATTTGACAGCTCAAGGCTCCAGGTTCCTTGGATTTAGTTCATGTTTTGGAAAGAGCTGGATAAGCTAACAGACCACATATCCAGTGGGAGGTGAATGCTCAGGTACAGATTGTTCACGGGAAGGGAAGGAGATACATATCCCATAGCAGGCGAGATGTATGCAGCTCTGCCCAGCCCCTAGCAGCCAGTGATATGTTGTTTACCTAACTCTATACAGTGGTGTCAAAGCACTTCATAAATCAGGAGCAGAAAGGAAGCTACACTCTTCTCTGTCTGCAGACAAGCCCTCTTCTGACTGTTACCTCCACTTCTGGGCATATTTTGCACAGGAATGGCTTCACCACTGAGATGCAGATGCCTCTGGAGTAGAGCACATCACTTCCTGTTGTAATCCTTCAGGGTGACAGGTGCTGTATATGGAGCAAGAACCAGGTGCTTCCTGCTATAACACATGTTGGGCCACTTGGGCATTTCCCTTTTTGTCACGGTGCTGCCCACCACAGTTACTTGGAACTTTGCCGTGACAGCACAGCAGTCAGTGCAAAAAGCGGTCATCAGCGCTACCCCGTGGGATCCCATTGGTGGTACTGACGAAACCGGCATGCAAATGCAGTGGCAGCCTTTCCTGGGTAGAGCGGATATCCTGGGCGCTTGCTTGACTTCTGCCCGTTAAAAGGAAGGAGGGTGAAGTGGTTAGGGCACCAACCCAGTTCAACTGCCTGTGCCATTCGAGACATCCTGTGTGCCCTTGGGATGGACACTTAGTTGCTTCGTGCCTCAGTTTCCCACCCAGACAATAGGAATAACAGCATACTTCACAGGAGTGGTTGCTAGAGGTACCTAGAGTAGCTCTTCCCACCTGCTGGCTGTGCATTCCCCCCACCCCACCTGTGGCATGGAGCATCTCGCAGATAAGCCGTTCCTCTTGTCGACAAGTGAATGGGAAAAGGTTTTTATGAAGCAGACAAATGAGCAGCAGTGGCTGCTTTCAAAGGCAGCCTCCCTTCGCCATCAGTACAGGCAAGAAGCCCTCTCCCCCCCTTTTTTTTAACCAAACGCATGTGAAGATTGCTCCTTTGTCCGCTTTCCTCTGCAATGAATGGAAAAAAAGGGAATTTGAAAAGAATATTAAATTGGATTTGGGAAGCACATGCAGGAATGTGTGAGGGCAAAACTCTTTCCCATCACACCCGGGTGTCGCGTCCCGTATTCTGCACCTTGCGGCACATCCTTTGCATTGCTTTCTCCCCTTGTCTGCCTTGCTCCCATGACTCTCCCAGAATAATTAGTTACTTGGGGGCTGGGATTTTGCTCCCCTGCCCTCAACCAAAGTATCTTTAAATAAGCATCACATGTTCTGTCTGCCAGTGTGCTCTGCAGTGGCTCCATGCCCCTGAAGAGACACAATCAATACTCCACCTGAACCCATTGATACACTAGCCCATCACTTAAATATCGTTCCAGGGAAGATTTTAGCGAGATCAGGGCACATTATGCTTTAAAGTTTGGTTTTAAAAGACTGCCTGGGCTTTGCTGAGAGGCATTAGTAATGGGATTCTCTGGCTTGGAGCTTAATTTATTCAGAAGAGAATTGGGCCATTATCTTAAATCTCCTACCCCTCCCAAAGAAGGAGAAGGGAAAACAAAACATGCCTCAGAAGTCCAGCCTTTATAAAAATAAAATAATCATTTCATTACTTTTTTAACCCTTTGGAGAAGGGAGGGGCAGCTTGGAGCTGAAAGCTGACTTTGTGTTCGTGTCCCCTGCTAGTATGTTGGCAATGTGGCTAGTATTGCTGATTCTTGCCATTCCTCTCTGCTCCTCCCATCCACCTCTATGCCTCGCAGTGACGAGGGTGGCAAAGGTGTGACAAATGGGTGGGCTGTTGCCTCTCGAACTCCCCCCCCCATGGCAGCGGTGACAGAGCTGGAGACCTGCTAACAAAAGAGGCTTCAGAAGCTGCTCTGTGCTAGGAGCCCATCTCCCAGCGGCAGCGTGCCTCTGGGGAAGGGTCTTGTGCGTGGGTTAGTATGGGGCTGTTGTAGGTCAGTGATACCTGTACAGCACAGAGCTGAATACAGCCCAGAGTCAGGACCTGCCCTTGTGTGTCTCCTTCCAACTCATTGGAGTGGGAAACTATTAATTTCCTATAGGCCTGCTGTCACTAGTGCATTATTTGCACTATGCATCCGTGCACAGTTTGCACTATGCATCTGGCTACTTCTGCTAAATTCCTCACATGCACAAATTGGGTCAAATTACACGATCCCTTGTGGCCATAACTACGGCATAAGAACCAGTGCTACGCCCCGTGAGTTGGAATCCCCTGCTTCCTGGAGAGGATGCATTAGCAGCAGCCATTCCCAAGACCCCCTACTCCAAATCTGCCATCCACTGGGGTTATATTTTGTCCTGGCTGCCTACCAGCTGGTGGTATTCAGTGTTGTGGGTTCACACAACACTGGGCTTCCCGGACAGTGGGATCTTAAGGGAACATGGGAGTCTGGAATATATTTTCTAAAATTGCATGCCGATTGTACCCGCCAGCTGTGGTCTGGCTCAGCACTGCAGTCAGAATTACCATCTTGCTGCCCCTAGTAGTGGGGAGCCTTTCTGGTGTGGTGCAGACTGTCCGGGCTAGCTGGATCTCTGAGGCTACGTCTACACTGCAGGCTTCTTGCACAAGAGTGTGTCCACACTGTAAAAGTGCATTGGAAAAGCGATGTGCTTTTGCATAAAAACACATCCAGACTGCATGGATGCTCTCTTGCAAGAAAGCTCTGATTGCCATTCACAGAATGGCCACCAGGGCACTTGTGCTTCTTTCGATAGGCTGTTTTTGCACAGAAAATCCCTGTTTCCCATCCACACACACCTTTTTGCACAAGAGCTCTTGCGTAAAAAGGAGTTATTCCTCGTAAAAAGAGGAATACCTATACTGCAAAAACCCCTCTGTTCTGTCAATGTACTGTAAGTTTTCTTGTGCAAAAACGTGCTTGAGGTGTGGACGCTCCACGATTTTTTGCGTGAAAACGGCCATTTTTGCGCAAAAACTCTGCAGTGTAGACATCGCCTGAGTGTTGCAATATGGTGCGATTGTCAGAACAGTGCTGATTTTTCTTCCCACATCCTGCTGGGTTGACAGAAGCTCCTCTTTAAGAGACTCAGTCAAGGTTAGGCACTGTCACTGTGTCAGTAACATTTCTGCAGCTAGAATCTGTTTTCCATGCATCTTTCCAGTCCTTTGATTGCTGGAACTGTGACTCCCCCTCACCCCGGCCAATGACATTATAAGTTCAATGCATGACAGGGAGTCAATAATCAGCAAGAGCTTTGATGGTATCACTCTGTCTGCTTCTGCTAAATTCCTCACATGCACATAAAATGAGCTTTTTCTATCTGGGTACCCTGCTTTGCAGGGGGCACTGCAGGCTAAGATGTTTGATGGGGCATCGTCATCTTTCCTAGTTTTCCCATAGGCTCTGTAATGTGTCGATCAATTAGGGGTGATTCTGTTCCATTGAATTCATCAGGAGCTTGCCACTGGCTTTCGACAGGAGTTCCCATTAGGCAGCATAACACACAGTGCTGCCCATCCCTGGGTGCATTGTGTTTTGCAGAGCTCCCTTGTGGTACAAGCCTAAAATCAGGATTAAGGTCACCCTTTCTTTTTCAGTCGGTCGATGCTTTACATGTGTACGGAAGCGGCTCTTGCTACAGTGCTGAGTGGCTGTATCAAATCTCAAGGTACAAGTCCCTACCACCGGCGCCTCTGAGTTCTTCCCAAACATTAATGGGTTTAACAACAAATTGGTGGGAAACTGAGGCAAGGGAAGACTATGTGGCTTCCCCAAGGTAACACTTGGAGACAATGGCACAATAACTGAGCCCCGCTCTCCTGTATTTTAGTCAAGGGTCCTCCCATTTTCCTTGGATTGCATTTTCCCGCATGGGTGGGGGCAATCTTCCCTGATGCCCTATAACCAGAGATGCCAGGGCCAGAGCTGGCATCTGAGGAGAGGATCGGTGTTCAGCAGAGGTCCAATAAGTGTCTCTTGATGGGGATGAAATGGGTTTTTGCTGGCACGTGTTGTGCTGCAGCTGGAACAACTCGTGGCTCCAAAGACCACCGAAAGCTGCACAAATTATCCACTTTCCAAAAAGAACAAGCATTGCAAATGTTGTCTGAATGTGGGCTCGAGCAATGCAGGAGGATGGTGCAAGATACACAAGCAATTTTGGGACCCATTTCTACAGTTTATTAACAGGAAGGTTCCATGAACCTTTCCCCCTCATCGTTCCTTACATTTCTCTAGCCAGGGAGTGCTGGATCCCTTCCCTTCACCCCAAGCCCTGCCCCCTTCTGTCCTTTCCTTAAGCCCGGCCCCTGCTCCATCCCTGTCTGCCTCCATTCCACCCCTTCCCTCCAACCTCTTCCCGTCTCCTCCCCCAAGCGTGTGTCCTATCCCCTCTCCTACCCCATGCTCCTGAAACCTCCCAGATGTCACAAATCAGCTGGCAGCTGTGCTCCAGCAGTGCTGAGAGGACGGGGGCAGTGTTGGTCCATATGGCTGTTATGATTTCGGAGTCTACTAGATCACATGGCTGCTCACTGCCTCAGTTTCCTTCCCCTTCTGAAAAATATAGTTAATGATATATACCAACCACATTGGCATTCTGAATGCTAATTATATTTCCAAAGCACTCTGCAATTATTAATTAAAGCAATTAGATAAATGCCCAGTGCTGTTATCCACAAGACACGTCAATTTGGCAGATTCTGGTCATATTGCCTTGTTTGTTTTTTTCTCTCCAAACCTTTCAGTCCCTTAAAAATGTTGCTGTTTATACCAATCCAAGTAATTGCATAAACAAAACAGAAGAACCCAGCTCAATATGAATAATCAATGCCAAGTCAAATGGGGCCAATGCATGCCGGCTGAGGGCTGCATTTATGGCTCAAATGTGATCCACTAAAGATTCAGACTTGTTAAAAACAATGACAATGTTGAGTGTCAATGCAATGACTAATTGTAATGATTTTTGGCCTCAGAAACACAAAATAGCTTAGCAGATGCATGCCGCATGGGGAATTGAACTCAGAGTTCAGCTAATACACAAGGGCTTTGGCCTTTCCCTCGAGCTGCTTGGCTCCAAAGGAAGCTAATATACATCTGGGTAAATCAAATAGTCTGTTCCTTCCTTCCACCAAAGGGTAATATTGCACTTTGTAATATGAAGCATAATTTAATAGGTATATAGTGCCCCATAAAAATACAATTTGGAAGCATAGGTGATTAAACCATTAGGAATTTGTGTTGTTTATCAGGACAGTTTTGCACAGGTCTTGGTGAAGTTTTACTTCTTCCTACTATGAAAAGCAATAGCGAGAGGGACTAGATAAATATTTTCTATTGATATTTTTGAGGCATCATTAGATTTTTGATTAAATGGACATTTTAATAGTAATCAGCTGCTTGCCTTCAATTTTAAAATTTTAATTAGAGATGTGAAAACAAAAAATTGAAATTATTTCCTAAAATATCTTGGATATTTGATTAAAAGTCTTTTTTTTTCCACTGAAAATTTCAAAGGAAATGAAATTATTTTCATTTGTCAAAATTGTCCAGAGGAAAAACTAGTCATGATCACATGTTCACACAGCTACTTATCGCAACATCACTGCCACATTACAAACTATTGTTACAGTTGTGGTACCGGATGTGCTACACCAAACTGTTTAGTCAGTACATTGGTAATTCAGTTAAGGAAAGCAACAGTGTTATCTGTCATGATAAAATTTGGTTGGACCTCGCTAGAGCCAAGATCTTGATGACAGGAGAGGCCTCGGCCATCATGTGATTTTTCAGAACGCCCAGGGGAAATTCCTATCTCATTGACTGCCTTCCCCAAAAGACTGGCTGCTTTTCCCATATCCCTATTAGAGCTGCTGCTGCAAGAGAGCTGCATTTTGTCTCCTCAGACAGCTAGAGATGTTTTTGGATAGGGCAAAGGAGGGAGAGAGAAGCCAGTCCCATCTTTATAAGAAGGGTTGGGAAGAAAGGAGAAGTAAGAACCCAGCAGATCTGATAGACCCTGTTCTTGTCTCTCTACCCCACCCTGCCTGCTCCCCTCCCCTTCCCATGAAAACTGGCTCATCAGCAGAGTACGGAAAAGTTCTAGCAATGAGCAGGCTGCAGGTACCAAATCCTCCTAATTTCTGGAGCCCCGCTATGAATTCTGGGACATCCATGACATGCAGTGAGACGCACTACTGCTGTTTAAGGACCCTTTCTATGAAGAGTTTAGACAACGTACACTTCCTTCCTTTTCCGGTATTTGCTTTTTCCTTCTATCCCCCAGCTAGCCAGTCTGTTTTCCTTCACTGTTGTGCTGGTTTATCTCCCCCAGATAATCCCCTCCCCCCAACTGCTGACGTCCATTATTGCAAAATGATGCAAGGGCCACATATTTTGGTCACTGCCTATAAAATACCCTGAGTAGCAATATGGGTTCATGCTTTGTTTGTTTGTTCATGCCTGGAACTTCTGACTTGGGCAGGGCAGTCATCCGGTGGCATCCAGTCTCGCATTAAATAAGGCAAGCATGGTTTATCCCATTCCTTGCATGGCTCATACCGTCACTTGCATGGCTCATCCCGTCCCTTGGGTGGGTGTCCGACAGCCTCAGGTCTCCGTGCAGGAACGTTTGACCTGTTATACCGGTATGTGGGTACCAGTGTGAAGTCTGGGATGAACCGTTATTCTGGGTCTTTCCAGTTTCTCTTCATCCATAGAATCAACTCAGCAGAAGAAAGCCACCTCTTATACTGGAATGAGTGTGCCACATTGGGGGCCCAGTGTAACACTATTGGATGAAGTTCACGCCTTTGGTTGCACCAAAGAAAAATCTCGCCCTTTTCCCAATCGGGACGTAAATTCCCAGTTATCCAGTTAAATGCTCTGCTTAACAGGTTAACCCTAGAGCAGCCCACCGCCCGCGACGTGACATGGTGGTACGCCCCATCCTGAGCTACTCCATCCCTGGCCAAGTCTGCCGCACTACTGGCAGAGGGCTGCTTCAGCCAGGCTGAGCTGCCGGTTAACAGGCTAATGCTTACCGGGTAACCTGTTAACCCTTTACATCCCTATTTCCCAGTGAGGTAAGGCCTAGAGATCTCTTGCTGTTCAGCTGAAATATCCCATTCTTGTCCATGGAACAGCTTGTGCTCTGAGGCCTGGTGTGGCTCCTTATAGACATTTGCAAAGCACCCCCGGGTGACAGAGCCAGTTCCAGTGTCACTGCTGTTCCCAGCTCTGCAGCGGTGTGTTCACATGGCAGTACTTGCCACCGCTCCTGCATGGTAGGGAGGAGCGTGGTATAGTGGTGAGAGTAGGAGTCAAGCTTCCTGGATTCCATTCCCAGTTCTGCCCTTTGTCATCAGCTTTCAGTGTTCAGCTTAGAACATGGCCCTTGACCGTCTCTGTTGGTAGCACTGTTATGTTGTGTGTTTAATCAAAGTTCATCGGAGTCTGTTGTGCGTCATTTCCCTTTGTGTGAATGGGGGAGCTGCTTCTTTCCAGGACGCAAACGGCATTGTGAATCTGGATGGAATTGGTGTTTGTGAAGTGCTTAGAAGTTCGCAACAGACAAGTGCTATAGAAATGCAAATATCGCAATCAGCTGATGAGTAAAGGTGAATGCCTGTAGGTTTGCCATTGCTCACCCCCCACACACAGACCCCAACATTTATTTTTTATTCAGCTGTGGTTTGAACGTTGACCTGTTCAAGGTCTCTGATCTTCAGAAGTCTGCGCCGCTCTGAGTCAGACTAGATTGTATCCGTGAATGTGTCCTGGTGAATGGAATCTCTCTCTGGGAGTACAGGCTTTCATTGTCCCAGGCACATTTCGGTATGTGCCATAAGCCACACGCTCTTATGAAAAACCATTTGCAAGATAAGTAAAGGAAAATGTAATCCCTGAGTGGCATGAAGGGTGCTTTGAAATGGATGGGGGATAATCCTTTTGTTGTCGGTTACAAATGCACTTTATTTCTGCATTATCTGAGCATGAGAATGTACTGTTTGCTCAGCCAACAAATCCAGCGCAGTAGCCTTTCCTCAAAGCATTTCTCCTGAGTCGTGGGTGGTGCTCTGACCTCCCCATTGGTTGGTGGCTCCCAAAGGGCGCACTTTGACTAGTGAAATCTCACTGGCATTTATTCTAGTGCTGGCAGTGCGCTCTGTGTGGTGTGAGACCTGCTGGAAAGGCACAGGTGGTGGTTGTTGAAAGCAGTCAAGGAAATATAGACACCAACCTTCTCTTGACTGCTGTGGAAAGATATGTGGTAAGATCACAGAATCCTAGGATTGGAAGAGACCTCAGGAGTCATCGAGTCCAGCCCCCTGCCCAAAGCAGGACCAACCCCAACTAAATCATCCCAGCCAGGGCTTTGTCAAGTCAGGACTTAAAAACCTCTCTGGATGGAGATTCATCACCCTCTTATGGAAATAGTTTTTCCTAATATCTAACCTAGACCTCCCTCACTGCAACTTGAGACTATTGCTCCTTGTTCTGTCATCCGTCACCACTGTGAACAGCCTCTCTCCATCCTCTTTGGAACATTCCTTCAGGTCGCGGAAGGCTGCTATCAAATCCCCCCTCACTCTTCTCTTCTGTAGACTAAGGGTATGTCTAGACTGCGGGGGTTTTCCGGGATATTGGAGGTATCTCAGAAAAACTCTGCCGGGTCCAGGGAACATGTTTGTTCTTCTGCTTTTTTTTGCAGACATGCAAATGTGCTCCTTTGGAAGCCCTGTCTTCCTCATTTTATGAGGAAGAGGGGATCTTCTGAAAGAGGGGGATTTTCCAAAATTTGTCCCAATGTAGACAAATTTTGGGCCAAATTTTGGAAAACCCTCTTCCAGAAAAAAAATTGGAAAAAGCTGTAGTGTATACCTAGCCTAAGAGATGCCCTAGGCTGCTCTGAAAATCACCACGGTCCTTGTCTCTTGGAGCTTATAGTCAACCTAGTTGGTAGTGGACCATTTTGTCCTTCACGTTCAGCGGTTTTGAGTTTCTTTTGTTGGTAAACTGAATATAGACAGATCTCTGCAAGGAAACCCATGTTAGAGCTCCAAATACACATGTTCAACTTTAGCAGTTCATGAACCTCTCCATGGGGCACATGGCCAGCAGCCACCTGTGGTCCACAAAGCCTTTGACCTGCTGCTTTTGTTGTGTAACTCACCATAGACGCACAGAGCTCAAAGCCAGGATGTTCAGCACCAAAAGCATCGGCCTCTTCCACTTGAACTATGTAAATGGCAGGCTGTTATGGTTGTTAGAGCCAGAAATGATCATATCCACTAAGCTAATGTTTTGAAAAATAAGTCATTTTGTGCACCATTTAGGAGTTGGAGATTAAGCATCGCCCAGTATGAGACGGGAAATAGCGGTTACTGCCAATGGATGCATAGCTCCCTCCTTATTGCAGATATTGATATATAGGACTTGTAGGGCAGATTCCTGTTGCTTTTGTGCAGCAAACCTGATTTCAGCAGACGTACTGTGGGATGCTGTCGGTGAAACATAAATCTGACTAGCTGCTGCTCATGCCTTCAGCAAACCCTTCCAGATGTAATTCATCTGCTTCCACTCCTCTCGCCACGTAATGCCAGCGTAAGGGTACAGATCTCATGTTCCCAGAGACATAAAACGAGGAAATTTACAACATCTCCCTGCTCCCATGTAGAAACTTGCACAACTGCTGGGTAGTAGAGGGAGGTTGCTGGGCTTGGTTGACCAGTGTTCTGAAGCCATATGGCAAATCCTCTGTCATGCCTTCTCCTCAAAGACTGAGTTTTCCTGGATACCTTACCAAGGAGGACTAGAGTTCCAGGGACAAGCTGGGACAAGGAATTTTTATTCTCATAGGCCATGTCTACACTGCAGCGTTATTTCAAAATAGCTGACATTATTTTGCAGTAACAAAGTGCACATCTGCACAGCAAGCCGTTATTTCGAAATAATCTCAAGATGGTGGACTTCTTACTCCGACTTCACAAGGAGTAAGGGAAGTCGAAGGGAAAGTGTTCTTCCTTGGACTTCCTACTGCGTAGACAGCGCCAAAAGCCGAGTTAAGCTATTTTGTCTTCAGCTACACAATTAATATAGTTGAAGTTGCGTATCTTAATTCAACTTTTGCCCTGCTGTGTAGACGTGCCCAAAGGGTCCAGGGCTGCCAGCACTCCCCATGTTTGGTAATAACAGTAGCTAGCAGACTATGCTGCGCCCCAGAAGGAGCCAGCAGCAGGTTCCCAGCTAATGGGAGTGCAGAGCGAGTACTGAGGGCAGGGGCAGTGCATGGATGCTGCGGCCACTTCTGGGGCACAGCAAAGTCTACGGTGCTAGGACAGGCAGGGAGCTGCCTTGGCACCCCCATCGGTCACCTGATCTCCCTGCTGCAACGAGACCCACTGCAGGGTCACAACCCGTAGTTTGAAAACCACTGAACTAGGCAATGATGCCTTAGGCTATGATGCCTGCTAAAAAACCCAAGCATTAATGCACGAGTGATAGCTTCCTCTGTAGGCAGAGTCAATGGGGCTGCTTTTGGATTTGAATGTGAACAATGCTGGCAGAATCAGAGTCCTTAGTAGTTAATATGGATGAATACAGAAAAAAAATAACACGAGAATTCCTTGTATATTGGTTTGACTTTTAAAATCCAAATCCCAAACATCCCCATTTATCCAGCTCTTCATTCATAGGCAGGGAAACTGGAGGGAAACGGAATGTCCATTTCAGACTCCGGGTAGAAAGCTCCATGTCTAGAAAGATGCTGCCCTGTCTCGGGAAGAGCTTGTCACATGCAGTGTATAGACACAGGCTCTGCACTAAGCTGATCATAAATCAGTTGTCTTCCTGCTTTCACCTTCTGGGCTACAAAGGAAATTCAAGTTTGCAGCCTGCAGTAGGCTCATGGGGTTCTAATCTAAAGCCAGTTCTTTTAAACAAGCACACAGTCCACCCATGGCATACCAGCAAGAGCTGAGCCGCACGTCTGTGGAGACTGTGCCTTGCTGCAATTAATCGGGGTGTTCAGGTGGCTTCTCTTAGGCTTCAGTAGCAATTGAAGTAAAGTGTCCACCAATAAGAGCTAATAGCCACAAAGGGAAAACATGTGACGTTCCCATGCATATCAAGTATAATCATTAGCATCAAGGCTATTATGCAGAATACCGAACTGACCTTGCAGTCATTAGAAGCTTGAAATGTTATGACTTAAGCTGAAAGAGACTCACATTGCAATGTAAAACCTAATTGGAGTTACCTTTACTAATTGCTACATATCGCTGAGGTGTATAAAATAAATGCATGCTTAACTCCAGGAACCAGCAAGACTAACCCTTGCTTCCATTTTTGCAAGGAAGTGAAATGTACTAAGATCATGGGTGATGGTAACTTACTTAACTCAGTGGGATTTTTTTAAATGTACCTGTTTGTGTGCATCTGACAGTTAAGGATATTTTCTGATTCTGTAATATTCCCCAGCATCTTTCATGAATATTAGGCAATGAACAGAAATTAGCAGCGTATTAAAGTCCTTTGACTGACTAAAACCAGCTGGGATAGACTGGAGCAAAATACCAAAATAGTGGCCATTAACAGAAATACGTCTGGGCTAATTCACACACAAGTATAACTTGGAAGGAAGCTCCGGTTACTGATTTGGCATAAAATTATCCACTTGCTGTGATCACCAGTGGCCATTTGTCTCTCTAAAATCTAAATGTGAGCAAAATTTCAAGATCAGGGAACATTTGGGCCAAGTCCAGGAATCCAGTGAGACGCCCAGTATTCTGTGTCTGATGCCAAACGGGTCAAGGATCCAGTATGAATCAGCTGAGAACAAATTTAATGGGGCCCCGGGAATTTGTTTTGCTGGCAGTGGCGGTGACAGGAGGTAACAGAGCTGCTCTTTTATGTGTGTGGATAATTGATAACAGGTTTTACATACAGAACAATTTTGTCTTCCTCTCGCCTAGTAAGTGAACAATGTTCTAAATATAACACCAGGCAAGGCCTGAGATGGAGAAAAAGAGAGAAGTGGCATGATGGGAAGGAAGATAGATGCATGACAGGGATACTACAAAGGTTAATGTAACAGGGAGGCATGGTGCACCAGGGTGTACAGCATGTTCAAGGCAAGGTAATTACAAACAAGCACAAACCAAAGCAAGAATTAATACAATCCAAGGCAATAGCTAGCTCCCTGTTCGAAGCAACAAGCACTCAGGCTAGAGGGATGCAGGGGAGCAAGTAGAAATAATTTCTTGCTGCACTCATGGGAGGGACACACAAAGGGAGTGAACGTGACCTCACTATTTGACTCCTTCTCCCTCCGCCCCCCATCCCAGGGTTCCTGCATACTCCCTATTCCCTCCCCATGTTCCACATCCATCCCACATTATCTTGGGGGCAGCTCTGTTCTCCTCCCGCTGCACTGGAGACTTCTGTTGTACAGACCCCAGGCAGGAGGACTCAGGCAGCTGCATCTGGAAGGGCTGGGTGCCAGGATGTTTGCTCCTTTCATCACTGTGGTTCCTGGGAGAGTCTGAACATAGGGCCACAGGGAAGCCCCACTCTGGTAGCTCCTCCAGCGTGGCAGCTGCACAGATTCCAGGCAAGAAGACTCAGCAGAGGCAGGGCTGGAGGTGGGCTCCTCCTGTGTCTTTCCAGGTGGCTGTACCGACTATAAATCCCATACTGGTACGGTGTTCCGGACCAGACCGCTCTGTTTGCATCACTGTAAATACGGCCCGTACTGATTTATAAATGCGTTTCTTCTTCTTCTTCCAACTTCCCCTTCCCAACTGCTTTGTCTTTTGCAATAACCACAGATGGGGAAAATTGAACTGCTAATAATAAAAATTAAAGCTTTGTTCTATGCTGTCTCAAGCCCTGGGAAGTCATTATCAGAGCTGGATGGTGATATTTTGATATTCCAGATTACTTTTTTTGATATCTGGAGAGAAGTTAACAAAGCAGGGAAGGGCAGCAAGCCCAGTGATTTTTGTAATGGTTCTTTCTAATATGCAGTGTCTTGGGAATTGTCTTAGATGTTTCCACAGTGGCTTCTGTGTGCCTCCAACACGTGCACTGTTAAATACAGAAACTAGTTGTTGAATTAATGAAGGTAGCTTCAAAGGACCCTCCTCCCTTCCTTAAGCCGGAGATCTGACGGCAATCTCCAAGTGGGTGACATGCTTTTGAAAATTATGCAGAGCAAACAATAAACTTCATTAAATAAAGTCAGCGAAAGCGGCTTGAAACTCCAGTAAGGAGGAGCTAGAGGCAGGAGATGATAAAGGCAGAAATGGACATACAGGCTCGCTAGCTGTGGGATTTTTAGCAGTTTCCCAAGGAGGCAGGATGAAGAAGTGTGTGGACCACATGAAGTGATGGGAGTAGAATCCAGTTCTTGTGACTTCTAATTACAAGGCAGTGAGTGCACTTCCTCTTCCTGAGGGTTCTGTCTGAGCACCTCGAGTCCTGCGTGGATGTCCACAACGATCTTCCCCACCCATGCAATGAAGTTTTAACAAGGCTAGAAGAGGACACTCGATCGCTCAGCTGATTTCTCTCTTATCCCTGTACTGAGCCCAAAAATTGGCATTAGACTGAAGTGTATGCTTCTGGGTGATTCTGTGTCGCTGCACATGTGCAGAATTCATGCCCCCCTCAGACTGCTTTGCTTCCGGCAGAAGAATGACTTCTGATGGGGAAGCAAAGGGAAGCCATACGAGTTTTGAGGAGTCCCTCCCCAGCAGTGCAGGCAGGTCAGTAAGGGGCCCTAGAGCAGCCAGGATAGGGGGTCTGGGCAGTTGTGTGTGAAAATGAAAGGGGCACACTTGGCGTGGAGGGGCAGGGCTTTGGAGTGTTTCTGAGGGGAAAGGTGGGGGACAGGCTCTGTCCCTCAGAGCAGAATGTAGCAGCCTGCCTGCTTAGTGAATTGTTCTCATTGTTCTTAGTGAATTCCCCAAGGAGGATAAAACAGGAGTTGTAAGAACTTTAAGACTCCTTCACATTGCCCAAGTGGCATGAAAAAGACTTACTGAAAAGGACAATATGGCCTTATAAATGCTTATAGTACTTTCGTAGTTAGAGCTGGTCTACATTTTTGGACTGAAAAAAATTCATATCAGAAATGTGATCCAAGAACTGTTTGCTGCTGACTTTCCTGGAGATGCTCAGAAGTCTATATAAATTGAGAGTTTGTGTCACCAGCCCTCATGAAGGGTGAGTCAACACAGCAGGCCTTAACTTGAAAGAAGCTACATAAATTGAGTTACGTCGATTGTGTAACTTACTTCAAAATAGCTTATTTTGAAATTGGGAGTGTTTACACAGCACTTATTTCAAAATAGA
>JANRFK010000961.1:9389161-9410863 GCA_030068395.1 Apalone spinifera
ACATTAGCCTCCCTAGTTTGAACTAGGGGGCTAGTGTAGACATACCCTTACTGTACGCAATGAGAGTTAGAGGAATCAGAATAAGAAGTCCTTCAGTTTGAAAGTATTTCAACATTATTCTGAAATAACTGCCTGCTGTGTAGACGTGGACCAAGTTATTTCGAATTAACACTAGTGTAGACATACCTTTCCTCATCATTGCCTGTGCGGTAACCCTGAGCATATGGCTGCATAGATTTGTTAACTAATATCTAGAAGAAAAGGTTCAATACTAGCTAAAATAATGTTAGGGGGAGGTTGTGGATTTCCTCCAGTGTTCCCCAATTCTGTTCTCCATCCACCATACTATAGCTTAAATCAGTTACCAAAATAATTGAAACCGGTGTGAAATTTTAAGAAATAAAATATGCAGATTTTTTTTTTAATTTTTGGTGCAGAATTCCCCTAGGAGTACTCTTTGGAATGCATTAATGTCTTCACCCTTGTTTAACGTAGGATGCTACCTTCTCACCCCTCCTCCCTTCCAGCTCTCCAGCACAAACCTTTGAGAGCTACTCATGCCCTGGCCTTGTCAGGCTGCCCTGTGTGTTGAATGCTGTGCCTTGGTTTTGAAGATTTAGCAATGATATCTGCAGCTCAGAGCAGCCCTGGACCACTCCATCCTCCCAAATGAACCCCCACCCCCGCTTTGCAATTGCTCCTCCTTTTTTAACACTGTCAGTTTAAATGCCGAACTAGCTTGTCCCTGCTGCTGGCCTGTTCCTCAAACGAGGACAAATTGGTTCCTCCATCTGATATTTGCTTGAGATTGCCATTTGGGTTCATTTTAAACTAATTTTATTCCTCACGTCACCGCAATTTATGCAGCAAATGCAATTATTGGAGATGAACGCCTGCCACAGCTGAAGGCTAAAAGTGCCACTTCCTTGGATGCACAGGGAACAGAGAGTAGGGGAATAGAGAGGGGGGAGATGGAGGGAAAAAAGAATTATTTGAAAAATAATCTGTCACTACAATACTTCTCTGAGCTGATGCACACACCTTCATAAGAAAGTAATTTAATTTTCCCAGTGCAGTGCAAAAGGGAGATCTAATTACCCACTTTTAAATTGCTTTCTTAATTTCTCAAAAAGTGCCTTTATGTTTATGCCTTTTGCTGAGCCCTGCTTGTGGGCTGCAATAGAATCCACCTCCAGATGCAGGTCAGCAACAGCAATAAAGCCACTTAAGAACATGCTCCCTTTTGATACCAGGTGCCACAGCCCCTAATTTGCTGTGCGGTTCTTTTGTCTATTCTAATGGCACTCCCTAGCTGAACCCAGCTGTGAACGTAACCGTGGGCTGAGTCCGCGCTCCACTTGATCTCAGGGAAGGCAGAGAAGTATTGATACACACAGAAGCAACCCTGAACTTGAATCAAACTCACCCGGAATGTGTGGTGAGGTTTGGAAGAGTTTGTCCTATCTCCCCGCTTTATTTTTTATCCTTTGCTGCATTTTCAGACTCCATTCAGGACTAATTGGCTCATTTCCAGACAGGCCCTGAAACGGACAAAACCCCATAAGCCTCTGTAATGGAATCCGTGTTGGGGCTATCTAGACCACATTTGGGAGATATGATTGCAGAACAGGTAGACAGACCGGATCTAGCTAGATCACTAAAAATAGCAATGAAGCTGGGGCCGTACTGACTAGCCCTCCCAAAAACTAGTCCAGTCGTGGCTTTGCTACTACTTTTAGCAAACTAGATAGATTAAAGTCAACATATACTGCAATCACACCTTCTAATTGCTGTGTAGACTGACCCGTAGACTCTCAAAGAAAGAGCCAATGGCATAATAAGGCCCCACAGGACTATATTGCAAAAATTAGGTTGGGGCCCTCTTCACCATTTCAAAATGTAAAATTTAGCTTAATCCAAATTCCTCGCCTACCCTGCCATGTCCCAGTCCCTCCACAGTACCCACAGCTCACCCCACCACTCCCAACATTTCCAACTAACCCCAACCCCTCACACCACTGAGATCCCCCCCTCCGCACTCAGGCAGAGCTCCTTTTCTGGCCAAAATTAGGGCAGCCCTGTGCAATCCTGGCTGCCCAGTGACTTCAGCTGATCCTGTCATTCGCCCTTGGACTCACATGGCACACGCCGAGTCTGAGTGATGAGGGGTGCTGTGAATCCATGTATCAAGTTCAAGCGCTACTTGCTCAAATTTGGCCTGACCATGCCTCCCCCCTCCAACCCCCAATCAAGACAGAAGTGTAGCGAGGCCAAACCTGAGTGGCAAAGCAACCTGCACGTACCCGGTCACAATGCCACTCATCATTCAAATTTGGTCCGTGCTTCTGCTAGAGGGCCCAAATGGGAAAGAGTGGTGTTGCAAGCCAGGCATGTACCCTTTGATTGGGCCCCTGAACCACAGGAGTCCTGGCACAACGGCCACTAAGATGCCTGGAATCACAAAAGGAATTTGTCTTTGAGCAGAATTTCTGGGGTAGTCGCATTACCCCCAAACTTGTTCTCTCCCCTCTGATGGTATAACCCGCTAGACCTGTATAAGAGTTTGGGGTAAGCTAGCAGTCAAAGCTGCAGCAAGGAGACATGGTTGAACAGACTATTTTTGAGCATATTCCATTGGGCCTCCTTCTGCCACTTCATATATTCTTAAACATGCTTCCCCCAAATTCAGCTAACAAGGCAGGCTTGTTTTCTGGACTTAAAATGATGTATGCACGCACCCTCTCTAATATTTATAGAATAAATGCTAACCTGCTCTTTAGCAATTATCAGGAGTTTCTGAAAATCAGATTTCAAACTTTGGCGTTGACATGACACCCTCAATTATTTAGTGGTAACTGCTTTTGAGCTGCCGGGCGCAATTTCTCAGCATGAGACATTCCGAGGAACCCAAACTAGCTCCCTATTGTCGTCCGAACTTTTGTTTTTCTCCGGTGTGTCCTCTTCTGTATTTAATACCCTCGGTCTTAGCTCCGAGGGCATCCTTTGTTGCACCTGTGGGTATGACTACAAATGGGTTTTGTGCAGAAAGCAGTGAGGACTCTTGTTGGTTGTCTTCTCTTTCCTGGTTGTGTTTAGTATGATTTGTGTCCCCAGAGTGCCTAGCAACCAAATAAAGCCCGTGTCCCTGCTTACAATGTATCTAGGCAAAAGCCCATGCTGTTGTACAGGCCTAATTCGTAAAACGTGAAAAGCCAAACAAATGACTGAGAGTTTAAAACTGGGAAGATAACAGATGGCCAGTCCCAGTGATAACTGAACCTGGTAACAGTCTGAACAAATAGCTCTCTCTCGTGCTTCTAGCTCTTTTTGTTATGTTGCACTGACTCACCAAGCTTCCAAATGATGCACGGAGTAACACTTCTGCAAGATTTGTGGTGGTTTTCCCATGTTTGGGGGGCTGTGCGTATGTGTGATGATTGTGCGTGCTGGTTGTGTTAATTTGTGCAAATGGAAGTCTCCCTATGAACAATGAAATTGGTGTATGCAAATTAGCTGTAGAGTAAGGATGGTGATTAGCTCAGTGATCTGTGATGTCACAATGTTGTAGGACTCTTGGAATGGCATAAATAGAGCCATAGAGTACAAAGCCAGAAGGGACCCTAGTGTGACCTCCTGTGTAACACAAGCCCCCAACAGCGCCCAGCACCTGAACACTAACTCCACAACTGTAAGTCAGACCAAAAGAGTACAGCCTGCAAATGCCTTACTGTCACTGTGTGACAGTTCTTATGTGCCTCCTGCTATGTGTGTGCACCACATGGGTGTGATATGTAAAGTCAGCATGGCAGAGAAGTTAAAAACTGGATGGTAGCGGATGGCAAAGCCCTGTGACGATCCAGCCTGGTGATGCCCAGAACAAAAAGATCTCTCAACCATGCTTGTAGCTATTTTCTTTGACCCACTGCCTCTGCAGACATCCTAGGCTCCAAATGACACTCCTGACTTCTAGTTATGGAGACCAGAGGCTCAGTGAGATGGAAGCAACTTGCCTGAGGCCACTCAGCAAGTCAGTGGCAGAGCTGGGATGAGGGCACATGTCTCCGGGCTACCAATGTGACACCCTATCTGCTCATCTCCAGAGTGTTCATCCTGTGGATGCCTAAACAAGTGGGCAGATAGTGCGGTTAGCCTCCCCGTCTTAAATTCACGCTGTCATGGTTTCTGCCTCTGGGCCAAAGAGCCCACACTTGCGTCTGAAAGAGGTGGGGATTTCCCACCCCAAAGAAGGTCAATGGCTAGCTAGAAAAGAAACCTCTGTTCTTGTTCCAATTTGTGCGCTCCCTGTTATCTGTTGTTTAAGGAACCATTTAGTGTCTCCATGGATTAGTATCAGTGCCTATGGGCCTAACCTGAAGACTGGAAGACCAGAGGGGTAGGGAGCTGTGCAAACACCTCACAAAAAGACAGTCCCTGGACTCCCTGCCCTCTCACACCTCTTCCTTGGTTTTGTGTGTGTCTCTCCATGTTCACACCGAACATGAAAGCTGGGACGAGAGCTCCTTCCGAGGCGTCCTTTGCCTCCTACCCTGATGCTGCTTTGAACCCATGGTCCTGAGCCCGGTGCTGAGAGAATACTGCAGCGTAGTGTTCGTGTGAGACACAGTTGAGGTTTGTGGTGGTGGAACTTTGTGTCAATAACAGACCTGGCATGTTGTGATGTTCCTGCCTCTCCTGCGTGAAACCTTCTTGACACAGGGCCCGTTGCTAACCACAGGCAATAATGTGGCTTAAGTCTTCTCAAGTTCATCAGGTGCAATCCCACACACATCCCAAGACTCTAGCTAGTCTGAGCGCAGGAAAAGTGCAACCAGCTACAGGGTCTCTGTCCAGAAACCTCAAAAGGAATCCCCTTTAGATGCATTATAGCCAAATCCTGTAACTTGTCGAGCAAGAACAGAGCTACAATAGGAAGTGTTGTTCGTCATGAGTCAGACACCCAAACCAAGTGAGTCGGTAAAAAGGATTTGATCTCTTTCATCCAGTGTCCTCACCAGGAAAGGTGAAATCTTTCTTAGAACCATATCCTGGATTCTGTAGTTGCCAGGCAGATCCCAACTATGTATTCAGCTCTTATCTCCCATGTCAGCCAGTGGGTTAGCTGAGCACCGACTGAGTGTAGAATATGCAGCATGGGGTAGGAGAGGACATCAAGCTACTACAGAGACATGACTTGACCAGGTGAATAGAAGTTTGCATTTGGGAGGAACTACGTTTCACTTACAGCCATGTGACAGTGCTGAACTGTGGTATGAATTTCCCACACGTGGTACTGACCCAGGGATCTTCTCTAGCACTGCCTTTAATGCACCAAATATATTCCTCTTAGAAACCAGGTGAACAGCAAGTGGTGCCCTCCTACATATTCTCTCTCACACAGGCTTTACACCTGTGACCTCAATGGGAAATGTTCCTGAGATGCAGCAGCAGAAGAGGCATCTGGCATCCCCAGTTCCAGCCTGATACACACAAGCCAAGGACTAACCTGATTCTAAGTATGTGGGACCAAGCTGTCATCTGATTATGAAGCTTGGCTGCAGAGCCCGGCTGTTCAATAATGCTCTAATTAACTACTGCAAACTTCAGAGGACCCAGCTAACTGTAATTGAGAGATCAACAGAGGCTGCAGTGGAGTTAGATGTGCATACTAATTACCGAATTATCTAACACCTGCTCTTGAGAGCCGCACCGAAATATAAATATGTTTTGCACCATAAGGAATCTGAGTCAATCTTGTACAAGCGAGGTGCTTTTGGAGGGGGAAGCAAATGGTACAACCGAGATGTTAGTTCCCTTTTTAGCCCCCATAACCTTTCAGAGTTTGATGTAAGGACTCCTTTAATGAACTCGTATCCTTTATTTTGACCCATGGCAACCAGGCTGAGCCCGCAAGAAATCAATTAAGAAGCATTCCACACATTAAATCGGATGCTCCCGTGGTAGTGAGGATGATGACGTCCTTTGGCAGACCACAGTGTATTCTTCCAGCTTTGCAAATACCATGTCAATGTCCAAAGGACACTCGATTTACTGCCTGCTCTGAAGCCTTTTGGAGAAAAATGTTTGAATTTATTTTGCAGCTGCTACAGGGCTGAGTGGAGGGGCTAACTGTAGCAGAATTCAGGGCAAAAGAGGGCAAAAGATTAGATGGCTCCATAACCAAATAATTTGTGGTGGGCAGAGGGGGAAAGGGTGAGGTTTTTGTATTCCCTGTGTGTCTCCTTTACACTGGCTTGACTTGCAGTTACTCATCATCAGTGAAATCAGCCATCTGCAGCAGCCCTTAGAAATCACCCCCCCCCCTTTTTTTTTGGCGAAGCAGTTTTCTTGTTGGATTAAAAAAATTGTTATTTTTCAAAACGTTCCCCAAGCGGGAAGTAGAACACATAGCGGAGTGATGTTCATCCCAAGTCAGACCTGTTGATGGCCATTTCTTTGTTCTCCTTCCTAGAGATTAAGCCACTTACCCTGGAAGGTACTTAAGTGCTGCCATTTTTATACTTGCTCAACTGGCACAGAAATTGAGAGCTGTTCTGAGGATCACAAGTGGGTTGTTTTTTAGGGAGATGGTTCTGTTTAACAGCATCTAATGTGACCTTTGACTGTTGGGAAAGTCTCTCTGCTTTGCGATGTGCAGGAATTGGAGGGCTTTTCAACAGCGTCTAAAGATACTCCTGCCCCTCTGTCTACTCAGGTTATTGATGGGTCTTAGTGACAAGGGTGGAATTTCGGGCGGGTAGGGGGGCAGCAGCAATGTGCTCCGGGACACAGCTAGCTTTTCATCCTGTTCCCTGGATGCTAAGGAAGTGACGGGACAGTACTTGCATTCTGTGTATGCCTCTCACACTTGGCTGGTGTACTTTCCCCTCACTTCTTTGGCATCCGGGGAATGGGATGAGAAGCAAGCTGCATCCCGAGCGCACCCGAAATTCCGCCCTTGCTTAGAGGACTGATCCTACCACTGCTATTGACCTCCTGGTTAGTCCAGCTCAAAATGTCTATGTCCAGATGGTGGGGAGCCTTTACTCAGCAAAGGTTTCATATTGTGGCCGTCAGCCTTTTCCTCACCCAATCCCACAAACTGGGGATAATGATACTTCCCAACCGACCGGCCTCCCACGGGCTTTGGGGTAAGTCAGGTTTAACGTCCGGCTTTTGAGGCTGCACACTTCTGAATACATTATCGCTGGCATTTCCATTGTGAGCTTTCTCTGTCAGTAGCTTCATGGAGGGGGGTTAGAGCAACGTCTGTTCCGTCAGTATCCTTCTGGGTTACACTTTCTCCTCATTTCACCCAGTTGCTGAACCGGTCTGATGTCCCTTCAGGACCTGTCCCACCTGAGCTACTTGCTCTTGAGAGGGAAGTCTCCCTTCTCCTAGCAGCCCATGATGCCAGCCTCTGTCACCCACTAGTTATGTTTTCTGAGCAGTCCCTGGGTGCTTTCTCCAGTGCTGCGTTGTGCATTTGGGTGGAGCTTCCTGCAGCCTCTGCAAACCTACTTCCTCATCCACCTTCACCTCCCTTTACAAAACTGTCCTTTGTCGTGAGGCTGCAGCCAACTTGACAGTGGTGAGGATGTTGGTATGCTCATTCTGACCAGTATTTTCTCACTGGCATCAATTTGTCTGTCTCCATCTCTCGTCAGCTCTTTGGGGCAGGGGCCGCCTGTTTCCTCTGTGTTTGTAAAGCAGGAAGAAGAACCAGTATATTGCATGGCAATGGCTGGGATTCCCAGATGCTACCACAACACTGAGAAACAACAATGTTAATAATACCTCAGTAGGTGTTCTCCATTGCTGACTTTCCCATTGAACTCTAACAAATTTTCTTTGTAACTCTGCCTTAGTGAGCACTTGTCTCCCCTTTCCCCATTCTTATCTAGCTTCCTGCCTGTAAGAAGCTGGCAGTATCTCTTACTCATGTTAACAAAATAGTGGGAGTTCTAGGTTCTAGTTTTGGCTCTTCCACTGAGTCTGTGTGGGCCTCATTCAGCAGCATATTTAACCCTATAGCTGGATCAGTGCCTAAGAGACCTTGCAGAAATCCTTCTGCCTCTCTGTGACTCAGTTTCCCTATTTATAAACTGGGGATCGCATGTTTGCTAAGCCCTTTGAAAGGCTCAGATGAAAAGCACTGCAGAAGTTCAGTGTTACTGTTGCCTTAGATGTCTTCAAAGCTCCTGAATGCATCTGATTAAAAAACCCTCCATGTCTGCTTTCCCCTTTCTGCCTGGTTTCCAAAACTTCATGCTTCGCTTTTCTTCGCAGCCCATGCTGTGCCTGGTTTTTGTCTCTTGCACGTGGCTGTTTGATCCTGCTCATTTTTCAGTCCTCCTCCTCCAGGGGTCTAAACTTTTTTGATTCGCTTCTTTAATATAAATATTCCAGTGTGCAGACATAAATGGAGCAACCCGATCCACATTCTGACTCCCTGATTTGCAGAAAAACTTCAAAATGGCCCCTCCTTCCACAGGATTCTGAGTTCTCTTGGGCACTACATAAGACCCAAAAGCACGTGTCAGTTCAAACAACTCGCTGCTTCCATTGCTGGAAGAATACAGTGTGGTCTGCCAAAGGATGTCATCATCCTGCTCAGAACCTGGTTCCCCCATCCCGACGTCCCACAATAAGGGCCAGAGTATTCCAGATTATCCCCAGCATCAGCATCCTGCCTTAAGAGCAGTCACAGACTGGATTAGTCCAGGAAACATTGGACTATGCAGCTCACTCGTTTTCTATAAAACACATTTTGTCATGGAATTGCAGGTGTGGTTTTGAATTTTACACAGTCCAAGCCCTTCTTCCTGACACATTTATGTATTTCCGAGCCACGTGGTACTACTTACCAGGAGCCATTCATCTGTATATACTTTACAAAAGGGCGTTCTTATCCCTGTTTTATCAATCGGGAAGTGAAGACATAGCAGCTTGCCTGAGGTCCGATGATCAAGTTGGGCGTAGGACTCCCGCCTTGTAGCTCTGTGGCCTGTGCATTATATTCTGGGCTATGCTGCCTACTCTGTGCAGAATGTTTGCAGTTTGAATCTTGAAGACCATGCATGATGCACTCACAAGGGCCTCATTCCCACCTCCGATATGCGTGTTCCAATCCTGGCGCTTTTGGTCAAAGCTTCACGTGTGGATCTGAGGACAGCTATGGGCCCACGGCATTTAAAATATTTGTTGTTTAAATCTCTCTCTCTCTTTCTCCTTACATTGGAGACAAGGCAAGGATTATAAACCCCTTGTAATGTTAAACTTTCCATATGCCAGCCTGAGCCTATTGCTTACTTTGAAAACCTTTTGGAACACCAGTTGCCAAGCAACCATCAGCTGTTTTTTCTAAGATTCTTACAGTCTGGGATATGTTAGTTCCTAGCGCAATTGTTACATTCTTATAGATTACATTCTCACAAAGCAGAGGGCTTTGCTAAGGCCAGACAGCTCTCTTTCTATTTTGTCATTGTCTCTATCTTACTTTGGTACTGTCTCTTCAAAATCCACTGTCCAATTGCCCAGTTTTCGCTCATGGCTTCTTAGGCTTCTGAGAACTTCATGGATTCCCTTATTAGTCCACCCAATACATGAGCCAGTATAGTGCATGGGAATGATTATTTTTGCATATGAACATCTGTGCACTTTGCATCCACACAGCCATGACACTGTCCGTTTTGTCAGGCGAGCTGGCCAAAAAAAGTTTTGATTTTTCAACGAGAAATCAAATGCCAAAAATTTTGTCTGAAAGATTCCCAAGGATATTGCTCTGATGCCTCCTGCAAGTTGGGGTATATCTACACTGCAGAGGTTTTTTTGTTTTTTGTTTTGAAAAAAGGCCTTTTTTCCGAAAAAAAACTTCACTTACACCCACACTGCAATCGCTTTCTTTCTGGCATTGCTAATCCTCATTCTACGAGGAAGAAGCCTTCTTCTGAAAGAGCTCTTTTGGAAAAGGGTGTGTGTGGACAGGGAAGAGGGAGTTTTTTCGAAAGAAGAGGAAAGAGGAAAAAGCACAGGTGCCCTGATGGCCATTCTGTCCATAATAATCACAGCTTACATGTGAGAAAGAGTCCATTCAGTGTGGACGCTATCTGTCGAAAAAGCAGATCACTTTTTTGATGCACTTTTGCAGTGCGGATGCTCTCTTTTGGAAGACGTTTTTTCAGAAGATCTCTTCCGGAAAAGAAGCCTGCAGTCTAGACATAGCCTCGTAGCTGGTCTGTCCCATGTGCTCATTATCTTCTGTTAGCTGGGCACCCTGGTCAGTCTGTATTTGGAGAGGACAGGTTCATCATGAGAAATGTAATCCAGCCAGGGAGCCCAGTCCATGATGGAGAAAGAGGACTAAAGGAAAGGGAACCACGGTTTCCATGAGGCACGGAAACGTAGTTCTGTAATCCAAAAATGTCAGGTTTTTGTGGTTTGGTTTTTCAATACAAAAAATAATTTTTTTCTGCATAAAGGAGATTTATTTTTGCCAAAAAAAAGTTGAGCCAGAAACCCAATTTTCTATCCCAAACCAGTTTTCATAAAATATTTTTGACCATCCTTACTAACCTGACGTTTAAAAGTTTCAGAGGGGGAGCCGGGTTAGTCTATAACTGGAAAAACTTAAAAAACAACAAATAGTCTTGCAACACCTTAGAAACTAACAAAATGTGTAGATGGTATCATGAGCTTTCGTGGGCACAGCCCACTTCTTCAGATGAATAGAGTTTAAGAGGTCCAGTTTTCAAGTAAAAAGCATAGAAAGAAGATTGGGGGCAGGGAGGAAGAGGAAAAAGAAGAAAAAGGGGAAAGAAATTGTCAGTTAGTGTCCATGCTAAATTAAGCTGATAAGAATACTTAGTACCCACTTTAAGTACCCTTGGTTTGGTTTTTTATGTCATTAGGATGTGGAATGTAGCCATCTAGCCAATGTCTTTGTTTAGATTTCTGTTGTAGGAATCAAACTTGTAAATGAAATTAAGTACTGTAGCTTCCCTGTTGAGCTGGCTTTTGAAATTGGTTTGAAATAATACAGTGACTGAGATCCATTAATGAGTGCCCTTGTTCTCTAATAGCAAAGTGATGGACAGTGCGGTGGAAACAGAAAGGCACATGCCGTACCCTGCGAGGGGAACACAGTCACATTGATGCTATGGACATTATATAGGAGTGTCTTCTTGTATTTGTACACTATGGTTGGCCCTGGCTCTTTGAATTTCCTTTTGTCCCATGAATGGGGAATCTTTTTACCTTTTAGCCCTACTTCTCCCGCACAATATTTACCCACTGATTGAAACTATTTAACATATCCCCGTAGCCCTTTCACGAAACTCCCTGGCAGAGCATAAGGAATTTTGAAGGGCCGGGACTGGTCTTTTCCTTGAATCACTACATAGTTATTGGTCCACCACTCCCATTAATGCACCCCAGAATCATGTTTGCTTTTTTTGCAACAATGTCACACTGTTGACTCATATTTAGCTTGTGGTTCACTATAACCCCTAGATCCCTTTCTGCAGTACTCCTTCCTAGACAGTCGCTTCCCATTCTGTATGTGTGAAACAGATTGTTCCTTCCTAAGTGGAGCACTTTGCACTTGTCCTTATTAAACATCATCCTATTTACCTCAGACCATTTCTCTAGATTGTCCAGATCACTTTGAATCATGACCCTATCATCCAAAGCACTTGCAACCTCTCCCAGCTTGGTATCATCTGCAAACTTTATATGTGTACTCGCAAAGCTCTTTACCAAGAAGATCAGTATGATTAACCCCATTTTACAGATGCATGCAGAGGGTCATTGACTTGCCAAATTCACCCAGTGGAAGAGTTATGGATAGATCATAACTGCCCATAGTCCCATTTTCATGCACTAACCACTAGGCCAAACAAGGAGCCTCTGTAATAGGGACCAGTACTCACGTCCCATTGATCATCCATTCAATAGTATTCTCTCAAACATGCTGGAGACCACGCTTCTCCAAACCCTAGTCTCTCTTACCAGCTGGGGGGATGGAGGATCAAAGCAATACAAGGTTACTGGTGGGTCATAGCTCACCCATTGCGTGGGAGCACTCGAAGCTCTCTCAAGTCTGGGAGTGTAACCCAATGCTGCTCCCAAGATCCACGCTGAAGCTCGTATCATTCCAGTGACCTTGGTGCAGTCCATAGAATCACAGAATCTTAGGGCTGGAAGAGACCTCAGGAGGTCATCGAGTCCAGCCCCCTGCCCAAAGCAGGACCAACACCAACTAAATCAACTCAGCCAGGGCTTGTCAAGCCCGGACTTAAAAACCTCTAGGGATGGAGATTCTACCACCTCCCTAGGGAACCCATCCCAGTGCTTCCCCACCCTCCTAGTGAAATAGTTTTTCCTAATATCCAATCTAGACCTGCCCCACTGTAACTTGAGGCCATTGCTCCTCGTTCTGCCATCCATCACTACTGAGAACAGCCTTTCTCCATCCTCTTTGGAACCTCCCTTCAGGAAGCTGAAGGCTACTATCAAATCCCCCCTCACTCTTCTCTTCTGAAGACTAAATAAGCCCAAATCCCTCAGCCTCTCCTCGTAAGTCAAGTGCTCCAGCCTCCTAATCATTTTGGTTGCCCTCCACTGGACCCGCTCCAGTGTGTCCACATCCTTTCTATAGTGGGGGGCCCAGAACTGGACGCAGTACTCCAGATGTGGCCTCACCAATGCCGAATAAAGGGGAATAATATCTTCTCTAGATCTGCTGGCAATGCTTCTCCTAATGCACCCTAATATCCCATTAGCCATCTTGGCTACAAGGGCACATTGTTGACTCATCCAGCTTCTCATCCACGGTAATCCCCAGGTCCTTTTCTGCTGAACTGCTACTTAACCAGTTTGTTCCCAGCCTGTAACAATGCTTGGGATTCTTCCGTCTCAAGTGCAGGACTCTGCACTTGTCCTTGTAGAACTTCATCAGATTTCTTTTGGCCCAATCCTACAATTTGTCCAGGTCACCCGGGACCCTATCCCTGCCCTCCAACATATCTACCTCTCCCCCTAGCTTACTGTCATCTGCAAACTTGCTGAGGGTGTTACTCCAGTTTACACCAACAGAAGCAAGATCAAAATCAGGTCCCGGCTACAATTACTTGGAAAGTTCAGGGCACGGCTGAGCTCTGTACTGGTAGCAGATTGGTGAGGTATCCCACGTGGTCTGCAGGGAGCAAGTGTGCCAAAGAAAAATTAATAGCCCATTCAACTTCGCCTACTAACCTGCCGTTAACAGAATCCCTGTGTACATGGATATATCTGGTTTGTTCTGCTTGTGCCAGCCAATTCCATTTGGGTTAATGAAAGAAATATCCCTCCTATTAGGTGCATTACAGCGATAAAGCGCCTGGGGAGAGGGAAGCCGCCTGCTTGTCAGTTGCCCGCGTATTGGCTGTCAGTTGCGCCACCAAGCCTGGCTGCTTATTTGCTATTTTTATTTTCAGCTGTGATTGACAGCTGGAAGGCTCTGACATTCTCGACGCAAACATCCAGCCTGTTATTATGCTTGCATTAACATTTTGATAAACACACTGTGCCGCATTGAAAAAGTAATGACATGTCATCACATCGCTGCCTCATCAAGGAAACTTTCCTGTGTAATTGCACCGTGATTTACCCAGGTACAATGCATGTCTCCAGAACAGTGGTTTCTGTCTCTCGTGAAAAGTTTACACTTGCTCTTAAAAAATGCACAAGATCCTTCTCCCATGGGGCTTTCTTGGGCTGAAATAAACCTGGCAATGTAATTTAGCTTTCCATAAATATGCTTGGATTTTGCATAATCAGTATTTAATGCTCAGTGTAAATATGCTGTGCATTGTATCGGCAAAGCTATCAAGCAACGTGTCTGATGACTAGAAAAAAAACAGGATATTGTTAAGTCAGGTTTCTGCATTAACCGAAGGGCCCTTTTGCACTTATATTGATATCTGTGCTTTTCATAATGACATCTAATTTTACAATAAAGAGAGCTGAGCTGAAGCGCCTCAGTGCAGTCTCTAAAATATTGGCTATTTCCTCGCTTGTAAAGGACTCTTCAGATGTGGCACTGAAAGAGGTATTATCCAGCAGAATACAAATAATTCCAAGAATTTTTTTCCCCCTTCAGAGCCAAGCATGGAGGGTGAAAAGATCACTGATCATCAGTCAATAGGCCTCTCAAGACAAGTCTTGAAAGACTTGAATGAGAGGGCGAGAAAAAATATATGTTATTTTTTTCTGTGTAAGGAGAGAGTCACGTTGTCAATTAAACGATTGCTTTAATATCCCCCACGCTGTTCTCTCAGGATATTAGAGATGTAATACGCAAGCCAAGTATGCAACCCTGGCTGGCTCACCTACCCCTGGTCTACACTAGGTGATAAATTTGAATGAAGATACGCAACTTCAGCTATGTTAATTGCACAGTTGAAGTCGAAGTATCTTAACTCGAATTTTGGCACTGTCCACACTGCAGGAAGTCGAAGGGAGCGCACTCCTCCTGCGACTTCCCTTGCTCCTCATGGAAGCAGGACTTCTGGCATCGCCGGGGGCGCCCTCTCAGTTCGAATTAGCACGTCTTCACTAGATCCTCTGATTCGAACCCTAGAAGATCGACTGTGGCTACTTCGATCTTCTCTGTAGTGTTGGCATGGTCTTAGAGAGTAAGAACCTGCTGTTGCTATCTATTAATGGAATGAGCACAGTAGCTTATGTGGCTTTCAGGTTCTGTCTCCACTAGTGGGCATTGCTGAGATCAAGTGTTTAATGTTCCATCGAGGGTTTTGCTAGCATGCTCAGAGTTGAATGGAACACCAGATCCAGCATGGGGAAGGTTTTTATCCCATTAGAACTGGCTGAACGTTGCAAGGAGCAACTTGCGAACATTTTTCACCAATAAAAGTGGGGTCTGCAAAGTGATATTTAGAGTTTAGATCAGTCTTCTGGGTTGGTGGACTGGGGAGTAGGTGGTAGAAATGCGGACAAAGCATTCCAGCTTCGGGTGTGAGAGAGCGTTCATCATTTGCAAAATCAGATCCAAAGGCATATCATTCAGTAGCCTCTTAAAAAATGTCAGCCATCCCGTCTGGGAGCAGAACGCCATATTGCATGACCAGACACGTGCCAGGAAGAGCTGAAAGGGCTTGTCACCGGCTGAAGATTGTTCCATTCAAATCAGTACTTGGATCCTACCATGCATGTAGAATAGTGATAGAAATGTAGCCGGGTTAGTCTGGTGTAGCTGAAACAAAATACAGGACTATGTGACCATCTTGTTAGTCTTTAAAGTGCTACATAGTCCTGTATTTTGGATCCTACCACACACTCTGGGATGCTGCTCTGGCCACTTTTCTGAGGAGCACAAGTACTGTAAGTGCATCCTAAGACACTTGTACTTGTACTCTGGCTTTTCTCCAGCATAGCGCTCACCCACCGATCCAGGCTACTTATTGTGTACTTGTGAATAGGAAAATGTTCAGGGCTGGTTCACTCACAACAATGTTTCTCTGGGCTTGCCAGCAGGGACTTGGAGCATGAAGCATGCACCCTCCCCTGCCATGAGGCAGAGGCAGAACTGTAGGGTAGTGATGGACCATGATCAAATACAAGCAGTGGGGCAGTGATGGACCGTGATCAGATGCAAGCAAGCCTGTGTTAATGGCCTCTCTTCCCCCCTCCCGTCTACGGCCTTTCAAAAGGATTTTGTTTTTCAAAGAACAAACATTTTCACCACCTACTCCCCAATTAGGCAGGTGGAAAATCTTTGCAGGTTGCTTTTTGCAACATTCAGCCAGTTCTAATGGGATAAATTCTTCCACATTTCTTAGGCTATGTTGCATGGAGAAGGATAGGAAGAAGTCTTGGTCCAGGTCATGGAGGTGCTCACAGGGTACCCTTCCATGCTCTGTGGGGTGACATGGCTGGTGAATCTGCTGTCCCTGTTTGTTCCTAGCAGCAGAGAGATGCTGGCAGCCCCCCGAAGCTGGGGTTATGGGCTGTCTGCATGAGACTCCTGCTCCTACACTGCAGAATCACCCCAGTTCCAGTGCCTTTCAACTGTCCCCATCCCAGCACATCCATTTGCTTCCCTTGTCCCAGCCAGCCAGTCCCCTTTGTACAAGCCACATGCTTGCCGTGCTGAGGTCATCCCGTGGGTTTATCAAGGGATCAGCACTGGCTGGATTAAGCGGCCCCATGTGTGATCCAGTCAGGAGCAGAGGGAGAGGAAAGCTGCTGGACTTGTTCAGATGGTGACTTCAGTAATAAGAAGCATTAAAGATGGACTGGGTGGCCTGTATTTCCAAGTGTGTTTAATGGTTTGATAATGCGATGCTAGTCTATATTAATCCTCTAAGGAGATTGGTATTAGCTCAGCTTCAACACTAGACTGAACAAATATATTAACAGGATGTACCCTGGCTCGTACACAGAACATCTGTACCCAACATCTGTATTTTTATGATTATAGGCTTGTGCCCTATATACAGAAATTAGATCTGGTATTTTACCTTTAGAGCAGCTGGGATAGGTTAATCCCCCTGGACATGCTGCCGGTGACAAAGAGACGGACGCCAGGGCCAGTGCTGCATGATGCATCACTCAAGAGGTGATGAGGGGCAGAGCATTACCCCAGGGAGGCTAGCAGTGCCTTGTATCGGGCCCTCTCTTATAATTCCACTTTGGGCTATAGCAGACATGGCTCCATCACTGAAAAAGGTGCTGGGTGGGGAAATAAATGACAACGCATAGGGTTGGGGTTTTTTCAGTTTCCCATTTAACCTTCTGCTTTGTCTTCTTCTGTGGAGGACAGCTCTCTTTACATCCCTCCGAGAAAGAGAACAAACCCCCTCTGCACTGGGTTCAGAGCGGTGAGTGAAAACATCTCCGTGCCAGGCTGCTTTGCCGCACGGCTTCTGAGCCTCCTCCTAGACATGATGTGAAGCATCCCACCTGGGAGCAGAGAGTTTTAGTCTGCCTTTTAGCCAGGCAACAGGTCCTGTATCTGGCTCCATGCAGACAGATCCTTGTCCCTGGGTACACACTTCAAATGGCACTTGCAGGATTGGAGCCTACAGTTAGAGCCCCACACGGATTCCAAATTTGTATCCGCATCCGCAAAAATGAGCCACAGACACCTGCATTCCCACCCACAGATGCAGATACCCACAGCTATAAAGTGGATATTGGCAGATCCACAGGGCTCTACCTACAGTGTCTGCTCATACCTGCTAATCCTGGGGTTAACACCCCCTGTGCCATTTATCCCGCCCCAGCTATTACTTGGTCATAATGAACATAAGATTCCCCTTTGTCTTTCCAGCGCTTCATTTTCCTTTGGCGGTGAATTTACATTTAAATATGGGTTTCTGTGAACGCTTTATAGAGTCGCAACACTGGACAGAAATAAATGGTTTAAAATGCATTTGTCATGCTCTTTCATCCTGTTTCGATTTTTTTTAATCTTTCTTACAAAAGAGAGGTTTTTGGGGGCTTTTTGGAATGCATTTTTCAGTAATAAAGGAGCGAGTAGTTCTCCCCTCCTGGAGAAATGGTACTGCACTGAGATTAGCAACAGAATTTGTAAGGGGGAAATGGCCTTTTGTGGGGAAGTGAGTACTAGAAGGGAAGCCGCTATCTGGTAGAATGGACAAAGCCCCCACGGCGGAATCAGACCTTTTGCCGGACCCTGGACAGTTTGCTACATTGGTCTGTGTCTGATTCTTTATATGTAAAAGTTGTTTATTGATACTCAGCTGCCTTGGTAAAGCTCTTAGAAGGCATGGGTGAGATGGCCACAGGAATCTGGTGTATACAGCCGCTCCGTGAGTTACGACCACCTCCACTTACGACCATCCGCACTTACGACCAAAACGGTTGTAAATGCGGATCCGAGTTATGAACAGCGATCCACGCTTACGAACAGCGCGGTCCCATGTAACTCTATGGGATTCGCGTTGCAAACACTTCAAGTTACAGACCAAGTGTTGGTTTGTAACTTGTTCGTAACTCGGGGAGCGGTTGTATCTTATCTGCAAAGGCTGCAGAAAGCAAGTATTTCAGGCCAGTGGGGCAGGTGAAGGCAGGTGGTTCTGCCTTGTTTCACACATCCCCCAAAGGTTTAATTGCTCAGCCCATGCTTCTGGGTTTGGAAAGTTGTCCCAAAGTTCAAAGGGCAAGCTGTGATGTAGTGGGGGTGCTGTCTGTCTTGTAACCCAGTTCTCTCTCCTGGCTGTGTTGTTTGATTCATTCCACATGTGTATTGGCCCAGACACCTAGTCCCAGCCTGAGCAGATAAGAAGGCAGAGAGAGACAAAGGAAGAGAGGCGGGTCTGCCATCTGGCTGGGGGCGTAGGGACTGGGAGCTGAGTCAGTCTGGGCTGGGCTAGGGGAAGGGGAAGGGAGGATGTTTTTAGACCAAGGAAGGGGATGAATCCCCTCCTCCCCCCCAGAGGACTAAGGCTATCTGCCCTGTTCCTATGTCAACATTGAGCCTGTGCTGCGCTGTATCTCTGAGAAGCAATAAAACCTTCTATTCCACTGCCTGGCAGAGTCACATCTGGCTGCGGATGAGGGTGCAGGGTCAGGGGCTTCCCGACGTGCCATCCCACAAGCGCTTTGCTGCACTTCCTCATCAGGTCTGAATGATTGTCATTGCCTAGAGGCCTCTTGCACGTCCGAGCCCGGGCCAGGGATTCAGGAGCCCAGAGGCTCGTGAATGCACAGAGCTCCCCAAAAGGCTGCGTTGGAGGTGAAGACTCAAGGACAGGATTTCATTGCACCCTTGGGTGCTCACTCAAGTTTAACTTCAGTCTCTTCTCTGCGGGGTGTGTGTGTGTGTGTGTGTGTGTGTGTGTGTGTGTGTGTGTTTCTGTGTACACATTCCCCGTGTGTGTATATGTGTGTGTGTGTGTTTCTGTGTACACATTCCCCATGTAGAGCCCCACATCTGCATCCATATCCACTAAACACTGCAGATATCTGCATCCACCTGCGCGGCTATGTACATCCTGGCTATAAAGCAGACATCCACAGATTTACTTTGTCCCTGTGATTGTTTGGTATCTCTGAACTGTCTATAGTTCTGAACAGCTTCAGCAACTTCCTATTTAATGCACTAGTTCTACTCTCATTGGCCTTTTGCTAGCATTTCCCCCTCCCTCTGTGGAGCAGAATGTCCTTGTTGGCCCTGGTAACCTCTCCCTTTTATTTATCCTCACACCCCTAATCTTGCACAATGCCAGCTTAATCAACCCCATGGTGATCCTTTGAATTCTGCCTCTGTGTGAGAGACAAAAGAATTAAAGCAGTGAGATGTTTACCGTGGCTTTGCAGTTGATGCATGGTGAGCAGTTCCTGTGGCAGCAGGGAACCCCTGTTTCATGGATAGAGCAACCTCTCCTAGTTTGAGCTGGGAATGGTTTCCCTAGTGGTCCATAGCAAAAGAGCTCAGACTGCCTGTGTTCTTGTTAAGTCATCCCATGCTGCATTAATCCTGCAGGACACACATTGCCCTCATGATTTCTGACCTTCACCTGCCACTGATGTTCTGTGTGACCTTGGGCACACCACTTTACCTCTCTGCATCGCCTCTTCTGCTGTGGGGATGTGCCTGATATTTTTCATTCAACTTGTTGGTTGTTTTTCAAGCATTAGTATGGCAGAGCTGAGACTCCTGTGCATCCCCAGGGGAACAACTGGGACTTTCCAGGGCTGTAAGAATGGCAGAAAATGTTTGTATTACAGATATAGAATCCCAGAATCCTAGGGCTGGAAGAGACCTCGGGAGGTCACCGAGTCCAGCCCCTTGCTCAAAGCAGGACCAATCCCAACTAAATCATCCCAGCCAGGGCTTTGCCAAGCCGGGACTTAAAAACCTCTAGGGATGGAGATTCCACCACCTCCCTAAGGAACCCATTCCAGTGCTTCCCCACCCTCCTAGGGAAATAGTTTTTCCTAATATCCAACCTAGACCTCCCCCACTGCAACTTAAGACTTGTGGCCCTTCAAGGATGCTCCTTGCACATCACGTGGCAGGGCAGGCACCTAGGGGGTAGCAGATTTAAAACAAACAACAGGAAGCTTTTCTTCACACAACACACAGTCAACCTGTGGAACTCCTTGCTAGATGATGTTTTGAAGACCAGAACTTTAACAGGGTTTGAAAAAGAACTAGAAAAATTCATGGAGGTTAGGACCATTGATACTTATTAGCCAGGATGGGTAGGAATAGTGTCCCAGGAAATGGATGACAGAAGAGAGATCACTTGATAGTTACCTGCTCTGTTCACTTTCTGTGAGGCATCTGGCATTGGCCACTGTTGGAAGACAGGATACTGGGCTAGATAGAACTTTGGTATGGCCCAGTATGGCCGTTCTGATGTTGTTGTCTGTGATGCACACTGAACTTGGGGCAAAGGGACGCTGGCAGGGCTGATCTACTAGTTTTACGTGCTCTGTTGGTTAGGATGGGACATCCTACTCCCCTCCCTCTGAGGCACCTGAGTGATAGGTACATTTTATCTGAAGAGCTGAGCTGTTGAACAGAAGACATGGCTGATTCCAGTTGAATATCAAACCCAGAGCACCCAACTTCATGAGGTTGCTAATGGCTGGAAGCTAGTGGACCTGGTCTTCTAACTATTGTAGCAGAAATGCATTCATTGTACAGGTTCCTGGTTCAGTCCCTGTATCCAACATCTATGGGTGTTCGATACAGGTCGGGGATCTGCATAGTATTGGAATGTATTTCAGCCCAGAGGGAACATGCAACGTACATTAAAGATGTTGGTATTATCATACAGCAGCTAAGCTGCCATGCCTGATCCTTTTGGTAAAGTGCTAGCAACTCACTCTGCTAGACCCATATGTCACAGGTTCAATGCCTGCTGACAGCCCCAGCAGAAACATAATTACCACTGGCATGTGACTCTCCTTCCACTTGTCACCTCCTATCCCTTCCCTGCGTACCATGGCCTCCTAGCCCTCCGCCCTTTATAATGGCCTACAGCGTATGGTGCAGCATTCCCCAGGAGAATAGGATCCCGCTGCATCCCAGGTACTTCATTAATAACCACATCACATTATGATGTTTTCCCCTTGTATCATTCTATAGATCATTTTTATTATGTAGCTACAACATTAGAGGTTTGTAATTGGGAAGTACACATTATGAAGACAAATGCATTAGGTTTAATGAGAATGGATTGCCAATAAAGACTGAAATACTGGAAAGCTTTTCTTATCAGCAGACCTCATAGAAAGCACTCTCAGACGGAGTGCTCAGCAGAAAAGACCCTGGGACATAAATAGTATATTTTTGGCTGTGGTTGATAAAGCCTTTGATAGCACCTTAATCATCTGATAAAAGGAAGAGTTGTGTCTAATATCTCACTTTGAATTGCACGTTGGTCCCATGCAAAAGACAAAGTCCGAGGAGGAGCAGAGCCTGCACTGGAGAATACAGCCTTATTCTTGCTGGTGTGCGGTGCAGGAATGTTTTTGCGATGGAACTTATTGTTATCCCATTCGATGGTGCCTCCCCTCTGTCACCTGGTGGGATCTTCTCTTTCCAGGACTGTGCTTGCTTCATAGATGCCAGAGTTCAAATAGCTACCTGACTTTCTGTAGGTGAAGTTTAGTACTATTTGGCTATGTCTACACAGGCACCCTTTTCCGGAAAAGGGATGCAAATGA
>JANRFK010000961.1:9430558-9443912 GCA_030068395.1 Apalone spinifera
GCCTCCTTTGCATGCCTTTTCCGGCAAAGGGGGCCAGTCTAGACACAGCCTAAAAGTATAATACGCATTCCACTTGTCACCCTGAAGCAGTCTCCCCCAGACATTTCAGTTTACACACCCTGGATTAGATAAAACAATATAACAAGTTTATTAACATAAGGAGAGAGATTTTAAGTGAACACAAGTAATGAGGCATAACAGTCAGAAATGGTTACATGAAAAATAAAGACATTTCCTAGCTTAACCAACTATATCAGAGTCGGAAAAACTTAAAAAACAACAAATAGTGTTGCAGCACCTTAGAGACTAACACAAAATGTAGATGGTATCATGAGCGTTCGTGGGCACAACCCACTTCTTCAGATGAAACAACATTTCTCGCAACCTGCTTCCAGCAGTCTTCCTGGCTAAATACCGTAAGTCAGGAACTCTCCCCTAGAACCAGTGAATGGTTCCTCTGTTGCTTTTGGTGGTGAAGATGATAGGCTGAGGGGGTAAGGAAAAAGAGGTGGTACCTTGGGGTATTTATTCTTCCTTTTTTATAATTTCAGTCCTACTCTTGAAAAACAATACTGGATGGACACCCGGCGACACAAATCTGTGAAAGAACATTCCCTGCTGCTTTTCCTCACCTCTTTGAGCTTTCTTAGTTTCACACACCACTTAATGACTCTGCTTAATTTGCATTTAAGCAGTAAACAGAACACACATTGTTTAGGACAGGCTTGTCTGCCATCTTCTGTTTAGGCAAGGCTGTGAGTTTTAGAACATATTAATAACACTACCGAGGGTTAGTTTATAACTTCAAATACAATGTTGGCATACCCATTTAACCAGGACAATAATAACGGGGAGTTCTGTGGCTCTTTAAAGACTAACACATTTATTTGGGCATAAGCTTTTGGGGGCAAAACCTCACTTCATTGATGCATCTGACAAAGTGGGTTTTACCCAGGAAAGCTTATGCCCAAATAAATGTTAGTCTTTAAGGTGCCACAGAACTACTCATTGTTTTTGCAGATACAGACTGACACAGCTACCCCTCTGAGCCTTGGCACAGAACAACAATGACCAGCAAATTATGTGCTTTCAAATAATACCTTACAGCCCTACTTTGCACACAAATACACAACAGTGCATAGGATGTGAACATGGATACATTCTGTGTCATTAACAGCCTGTGTTAGTGCGGGTGATGATTTTCTATGTGAAATCAGCAAAGGCTGGTTACCAGAGAGTGGGTAGTGTTGCAGATTTGGATCCGCATCCAAAAACTGTGAGCATGTTGGGCTCCAGGGTTTTGATTCTGAATTGAACACACAGAAGAGCATCAGTGAAGCTCAAATCTGAAACCAAACGCCTATAAAGCTCTACAATGTACAGATCCAGGGTTGTCATTTAGATACCGGAACAGGGAATAACCCACCCTGTGAATAGCAGTGGATTGTGCTACGCAAAGGTTACGTTCATTAAGGAAGGTAGTTCATTACCTCACCTGGATATAAGGAAGGACAAGTGGGTTCCTGAGAAGAGGATCCAGTATGTGTGTTAAGAGCAGCCACATCAGGAGGGGTGGTTTTCATGAAATGTTGTGATCTTACATTTATTTGTTAACAAAGCCACATCCACAGAAAGGGTGAATTTGGAGTTTGCATGATATAGGGACTATAGACCAGATTGGGAAAGGCCCATCTCTAGAAGTTACAGGTGCACATTTGATGATGTTTAGAAAGCTATGTTCAGATTCCTAGGTTTAGTTTTTACACACACACACCTTGAACTGAGGGAGGAAAAAAGCCAAGGATGCTTCTCTCTGGGGAGGGAATGACCACTGAATGTGGGTTAGGTTATGCAGAAATGTAAATATGATGGTTGCCAGGTAGAAGTTCAGCTGATAGATGACTGGAAAGGGAGATATTTCCCATGGCTGGTTGCTTTCCGTCTTATCTGCCTCTTTTGACTATCCAGCCTTTAGATACTTGGGCTTTCCCCTTGATATTTTTTACCCCTGTGTCTCTTCTTGTCCCCCTCCCCCGCCCATTTTTTCCTTCTTCCACCCTCCCTCCCTTCTTCCCTATTTATTTTGGTCCTGGACATCCAACACTCTGGTCATCTGAAGAAGTGGGTTGTGCCCACGAAAGCCCATGATACCATCTACATGTTTGTTAGTCTTTAAAGTGCTACCAGACAATTTGTTGTTGCTCAGCTACTCCCTGAAGCTGCTTTCTATTAGTCTGTCTAGGTATCTGCATGAGAGAGAGAGAAGAGGGATGAGGTAATATTGAACCAACTTCTGTGGTTCTCATCCCTCCATTGCAGCACCTCACAATGTCCCTCTGCGTTATGGTGGTCTCGACATCCCAATTTTACATGGGGAAGTAGAGAGACTAGCTAACTTAGCCAACTGGAATCTGGAAGAGCCAAGAATTGAACCTGGATGTCCGAAGCCCAGTTCAGTAGTCACCAAGCCATCCTTTCTCACAGATGCAGTTGTATAGCCCTGCTCACCTATAAACACATCAGTCTGCACCTGCCCACGCAGGAGGATGCACTGATTTACATCCCTAGCCCTCCTGACATCTGCATATACCACTGCCAGCCATATGCTCCCGCTTTCAGGGAATTACTCCTTTGGCCCCAGCCTTCCTACCCCTCTTGAAAATAAAGACATATGGCCCCTACTTGAGGCGAGTAGATTGTTTTCGATTGCTATTCATCTATTATTTCAGAAAGTAAAATGAATAAAACTTATGCAGGTCACAGACATTAAAGAGCCTTTTTATATCAGTTTGGGAGAGCTTGTCAGCTTTGATTTATTAAGTAAAGTTCCCAGACTGGCTACTAGTATGTGTTGCCAGTCTCTTGATAATGGATAGACCTCACAGCTGAGTGCTCTGTGATTAGACTTCTCAACTAGATATTTTTAAATAAAGGCAAAGCTTTTTGGGGTTGCTCATTTTCCCCCTCTTAGACGATTTCATTCCTCTCCCCTTGCCCTCACTCCCCACGGTTTAAATTTGTTTTTCGTGGCAGCAGTGAGTAAATGGAAGGCATCTGTAAGAATTTTCTCACAGCCTGCTCCCAACTTAGCTTGATTGATTAAATGTCACGGGGGACAAAAACGGATAAGAAGGAATGCTCTAAACTGCTTTCCTAAGAGACCCATTCCACCACGCCTCACAGTACCACTCTATTGCTTCAGTCGTGTCAGCACTTTCATTATCAGACTTCATTTCCTTGGGGTTTATGGATGGAAATTGCCAACCGATAAAAAAATAAAAGCTCCTCCAGGCTGGAAGTGGGTAGCTGGGGTTACTGCTTCCAACGTTGGCACCTCTCATTGTGTGACTGTGGAGTATGCATTCAGAAGGTTGCAAAGAATTAACCATGTCCATCAATCACACTCGTGCACCGCTTGTGACTTTGTGTGCACAATGAGCATGCACAGACACCTCTGCACCCAGTCACACACCCTTCGAGTACAGCCCGGTGCCTTGCCCCTTTTGTACCCTCCCGTAGGCACACGTTGCAGTCTTGGTGTAGACACCTATTATCACATGAGGCTCTGTAGTGCTTCTATGGCATGGTGTTCTTGTGCTGCAGCTCTGGGGTGTGGGTTTATCCTCACAGAGCCTAAGATGGAGGTCTCCAAATTGCTCCCATTGTAGATGCAGTTTGGTCAATAGAAGAATTCTTCTGTTGGCCTAACTATTGCTTCCTGAGGAGTGTGTGTGGGGCAGGATTTATTAGAAGGGAGGAAAAAGCCCTTCTGCCACTGTGGTGGCTACACCGCAGCACTGCAGTGGTGTGGCTGCCGCACTTGTAGTGTAGACATTCCTCAATGAGGGTGTCCGTTAGTTAAATGTCCGTTAGTTTAACTAATGAACCTCAGATGCTCAACTTTAATGTGGATTATCATTCCTCAGGTCTGGTCTGCACCACAGACCTGTACTGGCAGAACATCATCTCTCAAAGGTGAGGAAAACGCTTACCCCTGAGCGAAGCATATACTGCCCTTACCCCGTATGGAGACAGCTTTGGGGTGGCAGGAGAGCTTTTCCAGTTGACAAAGCTGCCACTTCTCAGGAAGATGAATTTACCACACTGATGTGCAAATGCTGTCCTGCCCTCCATCGTCATTAAAGTGTTACAGTAGTGCATCATTACCACATTTTAAGTATGGATACCTGCTAAGTTTCTTCATCTGTAAAATGGGGATAATGATGCTTTCCAACCACCTTGGGGCTCTTTGGAGAGACATTCATTAATGCATGACAGGCGCCCAGATTCTGTAGAGACAGGGGCTAGAGAGACCCTTGTGTGAATAGTTGCTTCCAAGTTCCCTTTTCACTTCAGTGGATGCTTGCCTTGGTCAAAGGCTCTGGTCTCTGGGTCTCAACCTGAGAAAAAATGGATTCTGCATCTTGTAAGTTACATGAACACACCAAAAAGGAAACAAAATCCAATTGTACCAATTTCATAAGCCTCTTTGCTCTAGCATCACTCCAAAAATCGCTTTGATTTAAAGGCTAAAATCTGACAAGCTGATAGACCTTAAAGAAGGATTTCTTTCCCCCCACCGCCATCCTCTTTTACTTTCACATCAGAAAAAACTTGAAAGAAGAGAACATTTGTTAAAAAAAAAAAAACAGCAATCACTCAGCCAGCTGCTTTCTGCCACCCCTTGGCTGTTATTTTTGAGCATTGTGGCTTGAATAGGATTTTGTTTGCTTTTTCAGTTGTTGTCACCCATCGCCTTCTCCTGTTCCATCCTTCAGCAAAGTCAGTTGCCTAGGTGTGTAATAGCAAAGCATTTTGATGAGGGAACATGGGGACTGTCTCATTACAGGGCCAATAGGAAGAGTAGCTGAGATGGGCAGGAGAAGCGTGGAAGGAGAGTTGGTTAGTGGCCTAAGTTCTGGACACGTAGCCAAGGAGATCTGGCTCTACCACCAGTTTTCTGTGTCCCTGCTGGCTGGGAGAGACTTGCTGCTCTGTTCTCAGAAGGGAGCTGCTGCTGTCACTGAGGGAGAAGTGTTCCTGCCCCCACCAGGCAGCTCTGTGCTCGAGTCTGGAGCCCCTGGCTGGGAAGGGCTCATTAAGCGGCTGCAGAGCCGTGCTGCCGCACCTCTGAGAGGACACACTGCCGTGAAGGCGAACTCATGAGCCCAGGTACATCGGTACATCGGTTCACCGTGCACTCCGTTCACTACCACATCCCTACTCCGTGCCCAGAGTTCCAGAATGACACCAGTGACTCAGTGAGGCCCCTTTGATTAATCCCCATAGACTGGACGTTCCCAACTTTCTCGAGCATCCAGACCCCTTTTCAATCTGTTAACATTTTACAGACCCTGCCCAAGGGGAGCAGTGGGAAGCAGTGGCCATCCTGTCCCTTGGCCTGCACTTCTTTCTCGGCTCCCGCCCCCCTGTCTCCTGCCCATCCACAGAGTATACGGCGAGGGGGCTCTCCTGGCCAAAGGCAGCTCCTTCCCTGGCATTTCGCCCTTGGCTGGGCATGGAGCCCAGAGGGAGAAAAAATAGAAAAGGAAAAGAAAAGTAAGGATTGGGCCCCCCACGTGACTGGGAGGGGGAGAGAGCTGGAGCATAAACCGCAGCGGATGATGCCTCCTGGGGTATCAAGGTCCCATCCCGAGGGCGGGAGGCAACGTGCGTGCAGCTGCGAATGGTGATTCCCGGACGAGAATCGCCTGGCGGAAAGTCCCAGTCCCCCAGTGGGCCCGATCCTTACTTTTCTTTTCCTTTCCTTTCCTAAACTTTCCACGGACCCCCATGGTACCGTCACGGACCCCCAAAAGTCCACGGACCACAGGTTGGGAACCACTGCCATACACTTCCATGACATTTTTGTTTCTGAAACTGCTTTTAAAGGACACTTACAGACACTTAAAAACTAGATAGTCAAACACTAACGGGAAAAACTGACAGATGCCTGTAAGCACGTCCTTGGTGGACGTGAATTAAAGGAAGGACTGGAGTCTGATTGTGGCTGCTCATCTGTGTGGATTGGCCTTACCCCATTCACGTCAAAGGAGCAGCAAGGCCAGACCGGTGTGCTTCGGCAGCGTGCCTCTGCAAACACCTGTGAAGGATCTGGTTTATGTATCATGTAGGAAAGTGGGGGCAGAGGAAGTAGGGCATTGGAGCGGGGCTCGGCATAGATAATTTAAGTAAATCTGGTCAGAATACAGATTTTCTAATCAGTGAAACATTTTGAGATTTTAAAAAACCCTCCTGAATCAGGACAAAAGCCACAAATTTGATATTTTTCATAAAACACAAAATTCTGTGCCCAGTAGCAGGCAGCTCCCATTCTGCTCCGCCCTCCCCCCTGCAAGTGGGCCTTACCCCTGAGGGGGCATCTGCTAAGGGGAGCAGGTTTCTTTTCAGTCCTTGCTGCCTTTGTTGAGAATGTCAAGCAGGATACCAATTCTCTGCATCTTCCCTCCTTAGGTACTTCATGGGCACGTGCAAATGTGGCATCGATTCGAGGTGCTTGTTTCTATGTGGAAACCATTTTGGCTGGGGGTTGGACTGCAACCCCAAAATATCTTTCCTGGAGCCAGTGCACAAGCCATTAGAAGGCAAACGGCTTCTGGCCATTACTGACCCAGAGTGGATTTGACCCTGGGGATAAAAGGCTCTACATCCTCTGATAATCACCTCAGCACCACTATCATCTTCATGTCCCCCTTCTTAGCAAAGGGGTCTGTACAGTCCCATGGTAATTAGCTGTCTCGTTCCTTGAAACAGTTTAATTGGGGTTGCCTAGCTGACCTCTGTGCTCTGCTAACAGACTATGTGGTGTAGCAGGGGACTTCATTTCGTTACATCCATCTCTTACAGGCTGATCATTACAATTACCTAATGATGTCTTGCTCAGTGGCTACATTCTGGAAATTATTTTTCCCACCCCAACCTTCCTCCCCTTTTTCCTCTGGAGATTTTGGAGACTGTGGTAGGAGGAGCTGGATTTCACACTCTGAAAATAGCGAGAGCTGAGACATGGGCTGGAAATTATTTAAACCAAAGTTGCTGCTGTGCCTCACCCCTTCTTTTCTCCTGACGACTCATGTTACTTCATTGACTCACTAGAGGGCTTTAATCAGGCCTACTGCAGTACTGAAGGGGGATTCTTAGGAAACATCCAATTGTGGATGAGAGAGTATCTAGGGTTAATTTCTTGCTGCTAACAATGGTTTGCCCTTCTTCAGCGCCTTTTCTCCCAGGATCACAGAGCCCTTTACAAACATTCAGTTAATTAACCCTTGGCATGTACAGTAAGGGGAAGTGGTGCTCTGATGAAGGGACAGAGTAGACGATCTAACAGGTCCAAACTCTTACTTTACATGGTTATCTCCTCTTCTCAGATGTGAAAAGCAAGGCTCAGGAGTTAGCAGCTTGCCCAGTGTTACAAGCTTCAATCTCATTTGCCCACACATGGTGTGTGTTCTAGCTCTCCTGATCTTTTAACCAAACTCTTCCCCCCACCCACAAAACTCACCAGGGGGCTTATACAGATTCCTTCAAGTATGCAGAATCTACCTTGACAGGTCCCCAGAAATGTGTTCTTGCCTCCCAATTCTATAGTGCCAGATTTCTCAATGTTATTTCTCCAGAGAATAGCGGGGCCTACATTTTTTCCCTCCGTCTTTTCCTATAACTAAAAATCAGGAAGCTAGAAAATCCTCTTTGAAGTAATGCTGTATGAAGAGGATTTATCCTTGTCCACTTAAATATTCATGACAGCTCGCATTTCTGTTCAAAAAGACACTTGTTTATTTAGATAAGATTTAATTTATTCATAATTTACCTAAATTTGCAGGAGCGTGCATGTACATTTTAGCTTATAAGCAGCATAATACATAAAACATTATTGAGGCATGCAAATTACACAAATAGTGCATTTGAAACTGCCTGCTTGTTTTAGGGAGATAACTAATTTCTTACCCTGAGTAGAGAGACAAATACAATTGCAAAGGATTGTTGCTTGGGATGCGCTGATTCAGAATTATGGCTCCCATAATGGAAGAGGCCCATTTTTTTAACAGGGTCACCATGGACCCCAGTTTCTTTAGTGTTCAAACCAGAGTTAGTCAGAAGACCTTTGCTGGCAACATTTGCAGAACTGCCTCATAATCCTCTCCTAAGGGCTTGATCTGTTTTTACTGAATTCTGCGGGAGTTTTGCCACTGGTTTGGCTTGGATTTGGACTGATTCCATACTGAGCACCTGCAACAGTCCTCTCCTCTGTGTGCTCAGTTAGACAATGCATGTTCACATCTCATGGCATAGCGACTTCTATTCAGATGCATCACAGAATCTTCCACAGCTGCTTAATCTCAGCATTTAGGTAGGGATGTAATCTAAAAAATGGAACAAGGACAGCGTCAGGGCTCCTCGGTTCTGTTCCTTCCCCTGATAAGGACCTGCAAGAGACCTAACGGTATATATTGTACTTGGATTTCAAGGACTCCAGGATTTCAAACCCCAGTATTAATAGTGGTTGTGCAGGGTAATGAAATCTCATGCTTAGTACATTAGAAAAGAATTTCCTGGCCCAGACCCTCCTATCGGCAGCATTGCACAGCTGGCCAGCTAGACTATGGGCTTTGTAATCTTTCTCTGAAGCCTCTGCTGTTGGCCGATGGTTGGTGAAGGATTAGATGGACCACGCATCAAATTCTGAATGTTCCCCCCGTGCAGGCTGGATTCTGAACTCCCTTACACGAGTGTAATCCCAGGGATTTGAATGGAGTTACTCTGTGGCCGTGTCTACATTGGCAAGATTTTGCAGAAAAGCGGCCGCTTTTGCGCAAAATCTTGCCGTCGGTCTCCACTGGCCACGAGTATTTGCGCAAGAACACTGACGTTCTAATGTACGAAATCAGTGCTTCTTGCGCAAATACTCTGATGCTCCCGCTCAGGGATAAGCCCTCTTGCGCAAGTATTCTTGCGCAAGAGGCCAGTGTAGACAGGCAACATTAATTTCTTGCGCAACAAAGCTCGATGGCTAAAATGGCCATCGGAGCTTTCTTGCGCAAGAGAGCGTCTACACTGGCACTGATGCTTTTGCGCAAAAGCACATGCCAGTGTAGATGCTCTCTTGCGCAAATACTTTTAACGGAAAAACTTATCCGTTAAAAGTATTTGCGCAAAATCATGCCAGTGTAGATGCAGCCAGTATGTCTTGCTACCTCTGAAATCAGTGGAGTTCCTCCCAATATACAGCAGAGACAGAGGAAATTGATAGAGTCCTCCTGGCCCAAAAAAGAGAAGAATCAGGCTTCTCAAGTTTTCCTTCCCCTTCTCAAGCATTCACCTTGCAGCCCTCTCCTGGGTTTGTCGGAGGGACTGATGCCGTTGTTCTGCTCACAGAGCCATAGATAAACAATTAGCTGATATTTATAGTCACTATCTTGCAACTTTGTAGGATCTCTCCTGCAGCTGGGCCTGGCGTGGCACTGTTCAGAGCACTGACAACCAAAAAATATAACAGTCCCCGCGTTGCTGTCACCTCCCGCTGTCTGCCCGGCTTTCCACTGTGCCAGGATGACAAAGAGATAAAGCAGAAAAGGGACGGAAACCTTCTGCTTCATACAGAGCAGCCGTGCTGGCAGGATGCACTTAGTGACAAGGGAGAGGGAGGAATCAGAAGGGGGATGGAGCAGAGGAGGGGAATTTGTGGAACCTGAGCTGCTGAGGCCCTTCAAACGTTATAACATCAAATGGGCTCAGTTTCCCATTATGTATGGATGGCATAGCCCCTCTCCCTCCCCTTATTGCAGCTGTATATTCTTCCCCCACCTTGACAGCTGATAAGAGGGAAAATTCACTGCCTGCAAAAATCCCATTTACCACTCACTCCCAGATAATAATTCGCAGAATTAAAACAGAGCTTAGGGGATGGAATCTCCAGGGGTGACTGAGTACAATGAAAAACTTAAAAAACAACAAATAGTCCTGTAGCACCTTAAAGACTAACAAAACATGTAGATGATATCATGAGCTTTGTGGGCAAAACCCACTTCTTCAGGGGACCGCCTATGGGGTACAAGGAGGGAGCTGGCAGCCCCAATTCTACCTCCTGGGATAAACCACATCACTGGTCCTCCATGAGAGGATTCGTGTGATATGGACAACGGCTAAGGGAGGCCTGGCTCGCAGAACACAGCGACCCTTGTGGTGCCTTCTGCAGGCAAATGACTCTATGCACAACTACTTATAGCAGTTATCCCCAAGAGATGAAATATGCAATTATTTGCCAGCATGCAGCAGCTTTAGGACTCTTTTTGTGAGTGTGTGCTCCTATTGAAATGCTGCAATTTTATTATGGCTCTAAATGCAACAATTGCAGAATTCCTGCAGAAGTATTTAGTGCAGTAGGAGATTGCTTGACTGTTCCCTGGTTCAGGGTGGGGGAGATGGAGGAGAGAGAGAGAGAGAGAGAGAGAGAGCAAGCAAGCATGGATGCATATAAAGCATGTAGTAAATGTGTACACCTAGATTGCGCCTGTGTGTATAAATCAGTGTGTATGTCTTTGTATCCAGGTCTGTTTTACAGGCAGGGTTGGTTTTCAGATACTTCCCACAATAAACCCTGTTTTCAGCTGCTTATACTGTTAGCCAAATTTTAACTCTCAGGACTGGAATTTTCAATGCCAGGCTCAATTATTTTGGAACATTTCTGCCAAAATTGCTCTTCTCCTTTGGAGAACAAGGAGGCTAGGGAACTTCACTTGAAAAATCAATGCAAAAGTATTAAATAAAAGGAAAGATATTAATTCACTCACTTCGGGCCGCTCAACATTTTACACATGCTCAGTTGAGACCTCTTAGGGTTTAGTAGCTACATTTTCCAAAAGTTTTCTCCGCACAGAACATGCTGCAATGTGGGGTTGAAGCTGGATGTTCCCAGCATGGCAGTTCCAGGATGCAGTGGTGCCATGTCGTATCTGGGTCTGGGCAGGAGTGGGGGGCCTGGGAATTAAGGTGAGGTCAATGTGAGACTGTTTAGGCTGAGAGATTGGCAGTTGGAAGGAGAATCTGGAATTGGCTGGACAAGGAAACTGGGTCTGGGAACTGAAGGGGAAAGTGCAGTTAGGACTCAGGAGGGAAATGGGAGTGGGGTCTGGAAGCCAAGAGGTGTGTGGGGAGGGGGCGGAGACTGAAATTGGTTGAGGGGTTGGGGGACGGGGACAGGCTGGGGCAAAGACACAAGGAGCTGACCCAGGCAGGGAAAATGGGCCTGGAAGCCAGTGAGGAAAGAGATTGTGGGTTGAGGTGCTGACTGGAGGTCTTTATTCTTGTTATATGTGTGAATGGTGCTTAGCACAGTTGGGATGCCATCTCAAATGGAGCCTCTAAGTGCTACAGCCTTACACATGACTGTAGAACTAGAATACCAATAGTGTTACACCATTATGTGTATGCCCACACACAATAATAGATGTGATTACGATAGGAAGTTAGCTTAATTCCATCCATCCTCCAAATCTAATATATAAAATGGAGAGTTCCTAAATGGACGTCTCAAAATTTTGCACTTAAACAGAATTCCTAATTGTGTTTTTGTACCATAGGAGAGGCACAGGTGCAAGCAGGGATGGCACACACAGACGTACAAAAAATATAAATATGCTCTTGTATTTGCTTCTATAGTATCACTTTTATATACTTATACCTGCTTATATAGTATCACTGAATCCAGTCGTTGCTTTATTTACAGATCTGTTTGGAAGGAACAGACAGTTAATCAGTCTGTTTGTTTTTGTTTTTTTAAGCTTACTGTCCCTCCCCCCACACACACACACTCATATGAATGTATTAGGCAGTAAATACTGAACTGGGCCATTCTGGTTCCCACGGAGTTGGCACACTTTATTTTCTGTTTGTCAGACATGATATTGAGGCAGCTGTTTGTTTTTGTTGATTTATTAGAACTTTTCTAAAAGGGGCTCTCTGTCAGTGGAGTTACTTCAGTTTTGTCTCAATACATTTTTCTTTCTACAAGTTCCTGCTGGGAGCCCAAGAAAGTGAGTGTTTCATGTGTGTGTTAAACCTAGAAACTAAAACAAAGAAACAAACAAACAAAAGAAGACAAAGTCAATGTTCTTTAAACATGATGACAGGATTGTTTCTTTAAATCGCTTCTGTGGATTAAATTAAAACGTTGGTGGGAAACCTTTGATTAACCATCTTTCTCCTTCATTCCAGTCATTGGAGTCATTGTCTCTCATTGCTTTTCAGCCTCATGATTATCCACATGGTTATTTTTATTACTACCATCTGCAGAGCAAAATAGTAGGAGGCAGTTTGGGGAATGAGGGAGTTGTGTGAATATTGACATAAATAGTTGGAATTCTGCATGGCACAAAACAATATTGAGCTTTACTGTTGAGTCTTTATGTCAGCCATTGGCTGTGGGATGTGTGTGTGTGTGTGTGTGCGCGCGCGCACGCATGCACACACGTGTGCACTTGCATACACACGTGTGCACTTTTCAGCAACAAAATGCTTAACCCAGCTAAGTGGTTAGTGGTGACCCAGGATAAAATTCATCCATGGGAGTGAAGTGGCATACAGGCCTTATGTTGGTTCTGTGCACAGAGGTGTATTTCATGCCTGGTGACTGATGAGTGACATGAATTTGACAATTTCAGACTTATTCCCAGGTGGCAGATATGTACCGAGCAAAGGGCACCATTGCAATTGTAACAAACTGGTCCTCTTGTAGGAAGACTCAGTGAATAGGACTAAAAAGAAAATGGGCAACTAAGACTGAGCTTTTCTCTCTCTCTCACTCAAACATGGCTACAATGATTATTGCTTATTTGCATTGCTGTAGCACCTCTGACTGCCAGCCATGGACCACAACTTCACTGTGCTAGGTGCTGTACAATCAAAGAGCAAGAAGCTAAATTATGTATAATCTATGAGTCTCCATATATGTGCTACATCCCTATGTCCAGAGATCAATACTTTAAAGATCAGGAAGCTCCCCTTCTCTTTTGAGTGCTCTTCCCTTCCTGGGCTACACACCCACACTGGGAGTTGGGGCCATGCATGGCCTTGGGGAAAGTAATTCACCTCCCTGCCTTGTTCTCTATCTGTAAAATGGGAATATTAACAATTAGACTATATAACGGGGCATGGAGATGAACTAGCAGGAGAACTGCTGCATTGATTCATCAAGTTCACCTGGGGTTCAGGGTGGCCCATGTCTTGTAGATCAAGCCCAGTTTAAATGGAGAAGGGCTGTTATGATAGTAGGACGATAGCTGACACCATTATTGGACCTAACCATGCCAGTTACAAGATCAAGAACACATAT
>JANRFK010000961.1:9444012-9470029 GCA_030068395.1 Apalone spinifera
TCAAGAACACATATTCCTGTTCATCCAGAAATATAATTGATGCCATCATGTGCCTAAAGTGTCCGTCTGCTATGTATATTCGACAAACTTCTCAGACACTTCGCCAAAGAATCAATGCACATAAAACAGACACGAGGCTCTTTCACAGAGAGAAAACAGTTGCTTGCTATTTTAACCAAACTGACCATTCTCTCAATGACCTTAAAACATGCATATTGCTTCAAAGAGGTTTTAACTCCAGACTTCAAAGAGAAGCCTCAGAACTGTCATTCATGCTTAAATTTGACATTTTACGTATGGGTCTTAACAAAGATGCTAATTATTTCACCCATTACAAAGATAGCTTCCCCAATTATCACCCCTAGTGTCATTACCTCACAGACACTAACCTTCCCCCCTCACCCCCCTCTGTTCTAAAATCTGATTTGTCAATTTTATGTGTTCACTTTTTTTTGATTTTTTTGGTATATATGGTCATGCCAATTTTCTTCCACAAATTGATCTGAGTAAGTGGGTCTGGCCCACGAAAGCTCATCATCTAATAAACTATCTTGTTAGTCTTTAAAGTGCTGCATAGTCCTGTCTTTTGTTTCAGGACAGTAGGAGAAACAGTTCTGGTTCAGCACCATGGAGAGCGCCTTGGAGAGCCTGTTTCACTACCCTTTTGCAGCACCTGCCATCTGAGCCACTCAAAGCACTTGCTATGGTTATTGAGAGACAACGGGAAAATATCCCCCCCACCTCAATTTTTCTCCCCCTTCCCTGTAGACATTCAGAAGTTGATGTATTTCAGTCAGCTCTTCAGCGGACTGAAAAATGGGGTGGGGATGCATCAGGAGACTGAGAACAGAATGGGAGTCAGGAAACCTGAGCTCTGCTGCCGTCTTTACCACTGAGTGCCTGGTGTGACCTGGGGCAAGTCCCCTCTCTCCGTGCTGCCATTCAATGGTCTGTAAAAAGTTGAGTGGAGAGGAAACACTTTTGTGAATGGCAGATACAAAAGAAAGGGGAGAAAATCTATCTTGGGCTAGTGGAAAGGGCTTCAGACTAAGACCCATGATACCAGGATTCTATTTGATGCTTTGCTGTGTGTCTTAGCAAGTCAACTCTGCATCTTTTCTTTATCCTCTCTCATCCTTTACTTCTCTTCATAGATTCATTGATTTTATGGCCAGACTGGGCCATTTGGTTCATCTAGTTTGACCTACAGGGCAGAGAGCCTGACTCAATAATTTCTTGCTCAAGCACACAACTTCTCTTTGATCTATAGCATTGCTTGTCCATTGAGGTAGCAAGCTCTCCCAGAGCAGGGACTCTCACTGTGTGTATTTGTCCATCGCCTTAGCTAAATTAGGGCCTGCAAGGTGCTACTGCAAAACGGGGCACCCGGCAGAGGTGTGGAATGTTGGAAGGGCCAGTGGGGTGAAAAGTCACAATGGTGTGGGGTAGGGCACGGTGCACGAGCCCACAACATCCTGGGTTCATTAGCTAAAAGCCCCAAACTGGGCTGCACAACAGCCACACTGGTACTTTGGTAAAGGGAATGGTGCAGGGTGATGGATTGTTCCTGTTTGAAATCATCAGAACAGTGCATCCAGGAGACTTGATAAAAGACCTTTTGAATGATCCTATTCTCAGAATAACAGCAGTGGGAAGAGACTGTACCTTGCTGCTCACAGAAACATTCATTTGATTTAAAGGGGGGTGAGGTTGCTTTAAACTCTGAATTTTCTGGCTTTGCTTGGTTTAATTTAGACTCTTAATGGGTCTCGTTCAGGGTTTTGCTGTTGAGGCCACTCAAACAAATCCCTGTTAAAAGTGATGCTGCTCCATCCACCAGTTACAAAACACACACAAAGAAATACACTGACGGCCTTAATAATAAAACACACAGTAAAGGAATGTAGCCTATTGAAACACGAACTTCCCGAGCACGGAGGGGAGACTAGAGAGCTGACCTGATAAAAGAATTGATCCATTGCATGAAGGCTCTCTCTTGTAGCAAACAGCAAAGCCTCCAGCAATGGAGACCTGCTGGCAGGGTTGGGAGGAGTCCGAGTCACAAAGCTCAGATCCAGACTTTCCCTAAAGTCCAATCATTCAGTCTTTACTAGAGAAAAGCCTTTGGATACGGAGCTAACAGCCAGCAAAGTCTACAAGCCATTGTGAATGGGGTGGGGGGTGCTTTAACTTCCTTTTTTCCACACTACTGTTGTTAGTATTTTCATGTATATTCCAGGCAGTAATGGAATCCAGAGATGCCAAGAGCCATTCCAATAGCACCAGTTCTTCAATGGGACTGGTCCAATACCAGCTCAGGAATATCTGGGCCTGCAGAATTAATGGCTTGATCAGAAGTCCGATGAGAGAGCCTAGTCTCAAGCCCAATGTTGCCGCTTCCAAGGCTCTGGGAGGGAGGATGGACTAGTAGCTAGAGCAGTAGCTTGTCATTCAGGAGAGCAGGTTCAGATCCATCATGTAATCTACCATATTCCTCTGAGTCTAGGTCTCTGTTACAGCCCTTCACACCTCCTCTACAGCTAACAACTCATCCTTTTAGCTCTGGCGGTCCTTCTTGCAACCCTTGGGGTCTCTCCTCCTCCAGAGATCCATCCTGGTACAGAAGCCATAGGGGCCGAGGTCAGATCTGGAGAATTCAATCCCAACTCTTCCCTTCAGGGATTGGCTCTGAGGTTCTAGTTTTTCAGGGCTCTGTCTGGCCGCAGGGAGCTCCATGGTGGCTGTGTGTTCACAGGCACAAAGCACTGCAGACAGCTTAGGAAATAATAATTTCAAGGGCTCTCAAACTTCAGCTGGGCAACAAATGCAGCTGGCAGCCACATGTCTGGTTACCCACCCCCCATGGGTACCTTGGGTTGAATCTGCCCTAGATCGTCACCCAGCCACTTGTAGAATCTCAGCTAACCGCGGAGAAGTCCCTCAGCTTAATTGTAAATGCAGCACTCTCATCGTCCAATTTTCCAGGGCCCATCACTTAGAAATGTTAATGTGCTTTATTGTAGCACGCGCTGGATAATGGCATTTCTCAACATCTGGTTTCATTTAAAATTTCGTAGTTGCTTTTTGCACACACCACTTGGTAATGATCCTGTTCCAGACTTACCAAGAGGGAGGGTGGGAAGTGGCAGTCCAGAGCCAAAACAAAAGAACAACAACAAAAGATTATTAATGAATATTTGCAGCTGCTGGTGGGACTTGGTGACCGTCTGCCAGCACCATGACAGGTTTCATCTTGTAAAATGTACCTGTGATAAATATCAACTAGGAGTGATTAGCAAGAGGTTGTTAATTCATGAACGGGCTTTGCACACGAGCTAGAGAGTAATTTGATTTCCAGGGGCTGCAAAGTGCATTATTTCTTCTCCTCTCCCCCCGAAGGAAAACTGGAAGCCTGAGCTAATAAAACTGCAACTGTTGCAGCGACTCACCTCTTTTACAATGAAAGGTTGTTCAGCCTAGCAAGAAAAAGAACTTAATGAAGTACTTGATGGAGTTTTTCCAATTTATGAAGGGCACAGTGAAAGCCGATACGTCCCTCCTGGACTCTTACTGGGAGAGTATGGGGATCTGGGAGTTTTGGATGATAATAGCAGCATTAATAATAATAGTAAAAATATAAAATAAAAAGCTTTACTACCATATAGTGGCTGAGAAAAGGTGCGAAAGGCACTGGATTTGGGACTCAGTTTGTTGCTCTGCTACAGATGCCCTATGAGACTTTGGGTGTATCATTTAATCACTCTTGTGCATCGGTTCCATTTTGTGTGAAGTAGGCTAATACATCTTCCATTCTATGGGACTTAGCTGAGACCTGTTCCTTTGGTATCCAAGCACCTACCAGTATTTTAATGTATTTATTTGCCCTTCTAATATCCCATCAGATGGTATGGTGCCGGTAGCCCCATGCCACAAATGGGGAACTGACACAGAGAGACATGAAGTGACTTGCCCATAACACAAAGGGAATCTGAGATAGGGCAGTGTCCTAACCACTAGATGATCCTTTCTATTTTGTGTTTCTGCTTAAACTGTAAGCTGTCTGGGAATTGGACTGCCTCTATGTGGTTGTCTAGTTCATGTGTTATGGGTCCAATCCACAGTGTGCCAATCCAGAGATCATGACTTGTCATAGCCCCATGCTACAGACCTGCACTCTTTAGTGCATGTTGTAGGAGTTCAGTTTTCTACTCTAGAGCTCCCAGGTTCTGTTCCTGCTGTGTTAGCCAAGAGGGTGGCTTTTGTATTTGCATCATGCCCAGTATTACTGGTGGGGGCAGCTCTTTGTGCTGTTGTCATAGTAATTAAGTGTTATGTGAGCCCGCATGGGGCATGTTTATACCCTAGTGCCCTTTCTGGCACCACACCAGTGCTAACCATGGTTAGAAAGTTGTTTAGGGGTAGAAGTCCTAGAGTTAAACAAAACCTTTTATGGTTAAAGAGAATAGTGGCACTTACACTAGACAGGCCCAATGGAGCATTTCAGATGGCTATACACCCTCCTGCTTCAGCCACCTGCTAACTGATGGAGGTCAGGTAGCAATATCCTTGATGGGTAGGTTATTCCATGATTGTCTAGTTCAGGTTTCCTTGCATCTTCCTTTGAAACATTTGTTGCCCCAGAGACTGCATATTGGTCTAGGTTGATCACTGGTCTGTCAGTTCTCCCATTCTTATCCTAGTCGTGGTTTTCTCCTTCCTCCCCATTTAAATAAGACAGAAGAAATTTGGCTCCCGTATGTCTTGTGTGTTTCCTTCTCCAAAGCTCTGTCTCGACACACGAGGCGCAGGGGCGGAAGCGATCTCATGGAGTAGGCTCTGACAGTTGGGTGCCGAGGGGAAACCTGTGCTTCCATTTCCAGCCCTGTCGCCCAGAGTGAAGCAAGCTGAGCAGAGGAGTTCATGAGGATCAGCACGGGAAAGAAAAACAATTTGATAAAGGGGCCCTAGAGTCAGGCACACAGAGAGCGGGGCTGGTGGGGTTTTTCGGCTTGAATCAATGTCAAGTTGATTTTATTTTTAGAGAAGTGCAGATATTAAACAAAACAACAAAAAATGACCTGCAGGTCTCCCCAGACAAGGCCCCCACCAGCCATTCACTGCTGGGTGCCCTGGCCAAAGCTTTCCCAAAGCTCATTGCACAGAGTGTAGATGATCTGGAGTCGTATAACATGGTATAGACGCCCGTGGTTTATGTCCATGTATTAACACACGAGGCAGGAGGGCGTTTTTTAATTTCAAAGCAAACTTCTTCCTTTTGTAAAAAATAATTCATGCGGAGACTGGCCTTGTCTCCAGCATTTACACACCCTGGAATACTGCCTGCAGGCACTATGCCCTCTGTCGAGGTCAGGAGCTGTAGCAAGGGAGCAGCCTGTATGCTCTGTTCAACGCTTAATACTCTTGGCCACGGCTGGGCAAGATGTGGCCCAGGGGCTGGATTTGGCCCGGGGGCTGGATTCGGCCCGCCTAATACTTGGATCCAGCCTGCTGCCTGCATCTGGCCACTTTCCTGCTTCCTGTGCCACCGAATTTCCAGGCGGTGGAATCCTATTTAAATGGCTCAAAACACCTGGTCATGGCATTACCCTGGCAGGGGCCAGAGCTGCGAGCCCTTTAAATAGCTACAGCTGCCAGGCAACATGGTAGTGGCAAGGCTGGGAGCTGCAAGCCCTTTAAATAGCAGTAATTCAAAGAGTTCGTGGATCCTGACCCTGCTGCTATCAAGTTAACTGGGAGGCACCTGGGGTTGCTGCAGCTATTTAGAGGGCTCCAGGTCACATAGTTGCGGCAATCCCGGGCAGCTGCCAGGCAATGCAGTAGCAGCGAAGCCGAGCTGGGAGCCCTTTGCTCTGTTCTTAATTCAAGCCTCCAGCCCCAGACAACTCAGGGAAGAGGTTAGTCCCCAGCCCCTCCCCTTTCCATCCCAAGCCCCGCCCCTTCTATCCCAGGCCCCGCCTCTTCCAGGGGCAGGGCCAACCCATGACCACGTACCAAAATTCATTTCTGGCTGCCCCAAAAATGGAGCTGGCTCCGGCATTAGGCTGGCAGGATAAGTGACATGTGGTTGAGGGGATAGGGCATTTGCCTGGGGAGTGCAGGGAGGTGGGCTTGAGTCCCCCCCTTTCCTCCCTCCTCACCCCGGGAGCAGCAGGACTGCTAACACTGGTTGCCCCAGACCTGGAGCCGGCTCCAGCATGGGCAAGGCAGGATAAGAGAAAATTATTGTCTCTCCTTGCTCTTGGCTAAGATTTCCAGCATCAAGGCCAATTGGTATCAGCTGTGATAGGCAGTGCCAGAGTGACCCAGACCCTAAGGCCATGTAGTGCCCAGCATCAGATGCTTCAAAGAAAGGCGCAAGAGCCCCCTTCTTTAGCAGAGGTGAGAGAATCTGACCGGATAATAAGCTTATGATGGGGGGTACCCAACACTGGCAGTGACAGGGCTAAGGAGAGCCAGGGAGCCCAACTAGCCCATTCTGTGGCATGTGGCGGGCAGACAGGTAATTAAGGGCTAGTCATATCTGGGGTGAGCCAGACTGAGTAGTTCCTATAAGGAAGGACTGCAGGATCCTATAGCAGGTCTGGGAGAAGGGATTCCAGGGAAGAAACCTGAGGGTCAGCGGCTCAGGCGGTTCCTAGGAGAAAGCCTAGGAGGCCACAGTCCCTAGTGGAATGCGGAAGAACTCTGCAGAGTCTGGGATTGAGCTAGGCAGGGTTTGTTCTTTTGAATTGTATGTGGTTGCCTTGGAAGGGACGGGGCTCTTCGTACGACCTGGCCAGAAAGCCACGTCATCACCTAACGGCCCAGAGGAGGAGGGGGAGGCGGAGGGGCAGCCCTGGTGAGTCTGGTCATGAGGAGGTGCTCTGGGATGGTGCGTCCATGCCACAGCTTTGGCAAACCTGCAGGCTCTCATCGTGGTACCTAAACACAATGCACAAGAAAGGGAAAGCGTCAGCACGGTCCTGGGAGGGACACGTATTCTATCCTCAGTGGGGCTGTTGCCTGTAAATCGTCTCTTTCATTTGGGAGATATCTGAAGCGGGGCCCTGGCTGGAAGATCACCCCTGCAGCTGAGTAAAGGTCTGTGGCAACACAGGTCTCCAAAGGAGGCAACATAAGTGCTCTTTCCAGGGACGTGAATCCCAGGGGACACAGGCTCTTTTCTCCTGGCTCAGAGAGTTACATGTCTGGATCTTGGCACATGTGGGCGATGCCAGCGAGTGCTGTGTATTAGCGAGGGGAGGGGAGTCAGTCACAGCGTGTCCTGCTTGGGTTAATTGAGGAGATTGGTGGTGTTTCTTTTAATCAGGATTGATACAGCTCTGTGTAATTGAGAGAGAGGCTGGAAACACCATCTATCAATTCAGCCAATGAAAAATGAGAGGAAATGGCATCCTCCCACTGGCTGGCAGGCTTCCAGACTCCTTCTCCACACACCTCCTAGTCCTTCCTTCAGCAGCAGCAGGAATCATCTTCTCCCCACAAAGTACCCTAGCTACTCTCTTCCAACAGTGAGATAAATTGTGTTAGGGCCAGTGGAATCCCGTTGATCCACCTGGTGTTTTACCATTGACTTTAATGAGATCAGGGTGTCATGCTCAGGCTGACCAGGATGGAAGAAGACATCCTAGTAAAGCTAGCAAGGCAGGAGAGGGTGCTGGGAAAGAGAGCCCAATGAAAGCCAAGGAAGCAGTGGATGGTAAGCAGGTAGAACTCAGTGTCGCCTTTGACAAAGATGGAAGGGGCTTGGATGACAACCCAACCTCTTCTTCTTCTTCTTTCAAATGTTGTGTTCAATGCTATATTTCTTTGTCAAAGTTGGACATCCAAGCTCTCTAGACAGTGAACAGCGTCGCTGGTTAGATTGTGGATATCCTCCAATGAGCCAGTGAATTTTCGTGTTGGGCATTCCGCAACCACGTGATGCATAGTTTGCGGACTGCCACAATCACAAAGTGGAGATTGCAACAAATTCCACTTATGCAGTAGATAACCATACTTGTCCTGACCAGTCTTAAACTTAGTCCTCATTTTTTTCAGGAGTACAAGATCTTTCGAAAAAGGGTTTTATTGTCAATCGATCCCCGTCTAACCAGCCATTTTTCTTTTGAAAAGCCCCGTTTCGAAAAAAACCGTGGCCGCCATTATGCAAATGAAGCATGGGAAATTTAAATCCTGGCTTCATTTACAATTTCGAAGTGTCTAATTTACATCCCTTTTTCGAGAAAAGGGATGGAGTTTAGACACAGCCTGAGGCACTAAGGATTTACACAAATCACTAGCAGAACTGGGAGTAGAATTATAATCTTTTCCCTTTTATTATCCAATCCGCTAACTTGTCCTGTCGCTCAGCTTTAGATCCTTGTATGCTATTCTGAGGCAGATTCCTTTCCCATGCTACATATCCCAGTATCATTCCCGCTCCCCTTCCCCCACACACCTTGTAGCTAACTGGCTCATTTTCTTCTTTGTTAGTAACTTCCAGTCCTCACCATGAATATTATCCTCACATGCTGAACTGTGTCAAATGCTCCCTTTCCATCTGAGAGACTCATGGCAATTGCATCTCACTTGTCTACCAAGCTAGGAATCTCTCCAAAGAATTCTACAAAGTTAATAAAGATTGATCTCCTGTCCCTGAGATCATGTGGACTGGCCTTAATCAACCGAGACACTTTCAAGCCTTTTCTTCCCCTTAAAAATTGGCTTCCAAATAAATACTCTTCTCACAGCTGCATCAAGACCTTGAGCTAGGAAGGCTTCTCTATAATTTGGATGATATTTAAGACTTAAACACATGGCTAAGTTCAATACTGAGTCAAGATGGATCCTGAACCTGGGCTTACGTTTCGAAAATCAGGGTGGGTCCCCATTTCCTAAAGGATCCTCTTAGTTTGAGCACGTCTGTGTTGGGGCCCCAGCTAGAGTTGCCAACCCTCCAGGGTTGTCCTGGAGTCTCCAGAAATTAGTGATTAATCTTTAATTAAAGGTTGTCATGTGATGAAATATCTTGGGATATGCTCAACCAAAATTGGCAACCTTAGCCCTAGTTGGAGATGCCCAGCACCAAATTTTTCAGGGACGAAGTCAATGGGAGTGGTAGGTTCACAGCTTCTTTGAGAACCAGGTGCAAGGAAAATTAAAAAAACAACAACAGGGTACCCCAAATTAATGGACATTTCTGAAAACATAGCCTTTGGTGACTTTGCCAAAGCATCCAGATCTCTTTAGCCTGCGAAACTGGGATAGGTAGTCCATATCAGCCAGCTTCCTTATGAGATATCTGGTGCCTTCTTCATATTTCTGTGAGTCCTCTCATCCTCGGCCTACCAAGTTCTCACTTCAGACCATTTTAAGGGGCATCTCTGAGACTGAACAAAGTCTCCCGCCTTGTCACTATTACCCCAGTAGTTTAAATCCCACGTGTGCAGGTTGTCGCTGGACCCTAATGCTTTGTGTCACTTCTAAGCTCCTCTAAGCTTTTATTGACCATTTCTCATTTATGTGCACACTCCTTAATTCCTCATTCCTTCTCCCTGGAGATCTGATCCCTGACTTAAGAGCAAATACTCGTGCTCCTCATTTGCAAAGACAGATGCAAAAGTAAATGTTGTTAGTAGTGCCGGTATCAGCTCCTTATCCTCCTCTGCCTCCAATTTCCCTCTGTCATTCTTAGATAGGCTAACTCACTGTATCCACTTATCTGCTGTGTACGTATAATGGACTTTTCCTTTACTCTTAGTTGAAATGCTGTGTGATTCTTCCTTACTAGGCTTCTGTCTGTGCTCCCTTCGCTATATACTACTGTGTTTACCTTCACCCCCGCTTCTAACACAACCCCCGCTCCCATGGTGTGCTTTTGATTAGAAATGGAGATGGTCCAAAATCCCAGATCTGAAACCCTCTGAACTGTTTGAAAGCTGGATATTAATTTTCTTGTGGCTCTCACATGTGCTTTGGATGCCAGCCGCTGACTGCAAGAAAGAAAAAGCAAAGCAAAAAAACAGTTTTAACACAATCTCTGTCCTGACACTGGCCTGCTAGGTGACCTTGGGAAAGTCCCAACACTTCTCTGTGCCTCAGTTTCACCATCTCCTTACAGAAGGGGTGCATTGACAAGATAGAGATAGATAATGGAGATTGCCTATCTCCTAGAACTGGAAGGGACCTCGAAAGGTCATCAAGTCCAGTCCCCTGCTTTCTCAGCAGGACCAAGTACCATCCCTTACAATTTTTTGCCCCACATCCCTAAACAGCCTCCACAAGGATTGAACTCACAACCCTGGGTTTAGCAGGCCAATGCTCAAACCACTGAGCCATCCCTCCCCCCAAGGTTTATAAAGTGCTTCCCAGACAGCTTCTTCCACAAATTCTATAGACTCAGTAGATTCAGATAGTATGAATAGTTGTCCCCACCTTGGAGTTAATCTCAGAGCCAGACTAAACCTCAGGAAACTTCGTGGTCTCATCATCACGACTGGCAAAACCTGGGTTGTATATTGATTTGCCTGTAAATGCCATGTCGTAGTGTTTATTGCACAGCAATCAGCCAGTGGAAACCTATTGTACTGTGGTGTGCAGCAATGCTAAATGTTGCCATTGCTTTGTGACTGTGCTTTTCCACAAGAGGCAGTAATTTGTCACTTTAAGATCAACATGATAATGTGTTTTTTGAATTATAACGAAAAAAATCTACATTGGTGTTTGTTGTTTACCTGTGTTCTGATTTTTTTTAACAAGTAACTCCAGTGATAATTTGTATTTATTGGTGGGAGAAAAATCAGGATCCTTCATAAATATCCAACTGGGCAATTATCTCCGTACTGTATGTGCTGTTTTCTATAAATGTTGAAATTCAATAATTACCACTAGAGCCAACCATGACATTTTGAAAGCAGATACATAACAAACGGGGATGCCACGGAGTCATTAGCATTCAGATATCAAACCAGCTCTCTGCATTCTCCTTTGCATGAATCTGTCTCTTTGTTTTACAAGATATGTTGCAGTTGCCAATTAAAATACCTCTTTTCCCCCTTTTCCATATGAATTTTAGTGCCCATGAAAGAACCTGGATTGGCAGCCACAGGGCTGGTGTCCTTGATATTCAAAACAGCATGTGCAAAATTTTAGCTCCTCCAAATCCATCTGGCCAATGGTCCTCAAGAGGCCATTTCCAGTGGTCAGGGAGCAGGTGAGTCTCCATGGTTCAGCAAGACTTTAATTCCAGTTCTGCCAAGAAGACTTCCTTAGGAAGCTATACAGGTGTTGCCAGATGATCCCTTGGGTAACTATTGGCAAAGCACGATCCACCCTGGTTATGGTTACAGGATGCATTTGGGGTTTGATCCCTATGTCTGTTTGTCATTAGTGTCTATTCTTAACTCCTCAGCAGGTCGCTCACTCGAGCAATGCCATCTCTCTCTTTTCTCCCAGGGCTGGGCTCAGTTTTAACTTGACATTTTGATGAGATGTCTTTGTGGTTCCTAATAATGTAAGGGACACATCTTGCTCAGACGCCCTCCTATTTGGGGCAATGGAACAGAAAGACCTCCCTGTCTCAGCATCTCCAGAGCAGTCTAGCTTATAGCTGGCTGCGGTTTATTCTTCCCAGTGACTCATCCAAGTGGGGTTTTAGATACTGGACTAATATTTGGATCACCTTCCGGTTCTGGTTGTTTGCTACATTCACTCATTCAGCCCTTTGCTTCCCCACTGTTCTGAGGTTGCACAGGTGTGTCTGTGCCTACATCAGCCCTTCTCAAGTGTTGCCATATCATGACTCCCTGTTATAAGATTAGATTTCAGCATCCCCTCTTCCTATGTAGCCATAAAGCAGAGGTTCTCAACCTGTGGCCCAATCAGCACACAGCTGTGTCCCATGTGACGTCCTCAGGGCCATATAGGTAGTATATATATTGTGTGGATGTGGGCCACATAACACAGAAAGAGCTGAATATGTGGCCTACAAGGATAAATACCTTTGGAGAACCACTGCGATAAAGAAAAGAAAGGTTATGCTGGCCCCTGGAACCCTGGTGGTACCTAATCAGGGCCATAACCCCTGAGTCTGCTCTGTGTTGTCTGTCAGTTGTATGTTGAGTGATAGGGACATTTGTTCACTGAGGCCACTTTGGGCAACTTGTATTGCCAGCATAAGCAACCAAAAAGCCACAGCTGGCAATAATTTTAAGTCCTTTCTGACCTGGCTGGATCTATGCAGGAGACCTAACGGTGGAAGGATCAACATGTTATCACTGATTTCCTTAGAGGTCATAGCTCAGTTGTTGGAGCCAGGACTCCTGGCTTCATTTCCTGACTCTGCCCTGACTTACTGGTGAGGCAGGATTAAATGGAAATCTCTTCAGAGTCATCCATAGAGCTAGTTAAAAAATGGCCACAGCATTTTGTTAAAAATTGCCATTTTCCATTGAATTTTTTTTAAATTGGAAACCTGTTGAGAATCTCTTCTGTCACTGTGTTACAATTAGGCACAGGCCCATGATAATGTCCTACCTGTTGCCTGTCAGATACTTCTGCCGAGCCCTAGGAGTTTGGAAGTGTATTAGTCACGTTCCTATCACACAGCTATTATGGACCACTTGCAGTTCTGCTTCAGTAATGGCTTCTTGTTTACGAGTCTGGCTCTTGGAAAATAGGGCTTGACACATACTTGTTTCTCAGTCTGTCAATGTTAAGTATGGCCCAGATGCCATAAAGTGCCCGTGTGCAAGAGACACAATTATTATATACATCTCTGTAGCATTTTAGGGTGCATTCCAGATCAGTGGGGGTGGGGGGGTAGGTTGTATTACCCTGGTCCTGCAATCTTGGGTGCCTTGCAGTGCCTTGCTGCTGTACCCCCACCTGGGCTGCTAACAAACAGTCTTCCAGCCTGCAAGTCACATGGAGAGAGAGAAAGTGTGGGTGTGGGTGTGGGTGTGGGTGTGAGAGAGATGAGAGAGTGACTGAACCCTGCCAGCACACTCCAGTTGCACTGTGGCTTCTACCAGTCTTGGTCACCACATGCAGGATGACCCTGACACACTCAGGACGTGTGTATTCTGTATGCACCATCCAAATCCTTCCTGGTCAGCTCCAATAAAATGGTCTGTTGTTGTCCCCATAATGGAACAGTGTGCAACAACTTGACACTATAAATGGAGTTACCCAACACTGGATTAATTTTAATTAAAGACCAATTCAGTTGGGGGTTTCCTGTTTTCAGCAGCAGGTTTGACTCGACAACCTCCTGAGGTCTCCTCCAACCCTCATCTTCTCTGATTCTATGAATGGTCGCTTAAAAAGCAATAGCCACCAGTCTTGATGACACCTGGCTGGGCGTCCACTTCCCTTGCCTTTGAGACTTGTCTCCAATGCACTTCAGTTCTGATTTCAGTGTATGTTCATAACTTCCATTTAATATTGGTGCATACATTTCACCATGATATTATTGACCAGTGGGTTATTAGTGTTCAAATGATACCTCACAGGGCATGTTTTGCACTAAGATTATTACAACAGTGTGTAAGGTGTGAATACAGGGGCGAATTCCATCACAATCTGACAGAGAGAAACATCTATCTAAGGTACTTCTGTGGCCCTTGATCATCTCACACATTCTTAATCTATTTATCTTCCCATTTTACAGATGGGAAGCTAAAGCACAGGGAGACCACATGACTTACCACCATCATACAGGAAGCCTGTGGCAGAACAAGGAACAGCCCAGATTTTGTGAACAGAATCCATTTCAGGGATTGAACTAGAAAGCTGGTATTTCAGCTCCAAAATCTTCTAGTGTTTCAGCTAACTAGGAGCTCTGTTAGTTGACTCCAGTGGCAGGTTTCATGTACTCCTCTCGGTAAGCCAATAGAAGGGAATATCATTCACTCCGTCCCTGGCTTATCTCTGGAACCAAATTCTCCAGAAAGACGTATTCAAGCAAGGCTTGTGTAAAGTTTATTCACCAGCTTGATGCATACGTGTTAAGGTGAATGAGAATTAAACACATGCGTACTTCAAGGGAAGATGAGGCCCTTGTGTTGACTACATTATCATTCATACTAACAAAACAGCTTAAAACACTAGCATAATCTTTTGAAAACAGAGCTTTGCCTTTCAGCAGGAGAAAAGAAATAGAGCCCACATTGTACTATGTTTCCAAGTGCCTGTCAAGAAATGCCTAAGGATGACACCTGCTTAAACACATCCAACTGTAAGAATATATTCAGACGTACGTTGGATGCGCTGCTGCCCTGACTGAGGGATGAGAAACTCCAGTCAATTGAAATAACAGCCAGCCTGAGTCGTCTTCTTCAAAACTTGCACCAAATTATAACTGGAAACTTGGTGCTTTTGTTTTGAGTCTGTAAAAGTTGGTTAAGTTGCATGTGCATTCCATTCTACAGCTTCCCCACTCAACCACACCTTGGTTCTAGGCTGGGTTAGAAATAAGGTGGGAATCCCACAAGAATCTGATAACATCACATGGTATTTCCAACCCTGCCCAAGCCCAAGACTCTGTCACCACAGCTCAGAAAAAGACCCTTATGCCTGAGTTTACTTTTAAAGCATGTGCTGAGGACCAATTATCACAACAGACCGTCAAATGTGCTGTAATTGTGGATTTCAGAGGGGTAGCTGAGTTAGTCTGTAACACGAAAAACTTAGAAAACAACACATATTCTGCTCAGCTTTAAAAAGTATATGGAAATTCATAAACGTCACAATACCCAATAATAACAATTGGCGATAGGAAAAGGTATGAAAGGGGGAGAAATTGAATTAGATCTGGCCTACACCAGGAGTTTCACTAGGTGTGAAAAAAATAAAATCCACACCCTTGAGAGATGCTGCTATACCCACCCAACCCCAGTTAAACATTTGCACTAAACTATAGAAGAATTCTCCCATCAACACAGCTCTGCCTCTCAGGGAGGAGGAGTACCTGTGCCGACAGGAGAACCCTACAGTTGGCATAGTCTGAGCATCAGTGCTGCTGTAGCATAGACAAACCCTTTGACGGAACAAAAAGGCCTCCTGATATAACTCAAGGACGGTGTAGGAATTGTGCTTGGTAAGCCCCGAAGATGTGGAACTGGAAATGAATGAGCCAAAATTATTGTGTTGGAAACTAGATCTAATTAGGCAAAATAATGAGGGGGCAGATTATTCTACCTACACTTCCCTGTATTGGGAACTTGAAGTAAGAGACTGGTGTGAGTGGGGGAGATAAGAAGGAAGAGATAGAGGGAAAGAAGAATGGGAAGTAGGAACAGCCGGAGGTTCCTGGAGTGAACTACACAAGGGTGCTACCTTCACCATCTGCTGGGATGTTGGGCCATTTTTGTCCTGCTCCTGAGGGAAGTCCTGATCAGACTGGGACAGAGAGGGGGCCCAGGTGCATCCCAACCACTCCCTGGGATGAATGCTATAAGACTTGAACAGCAGCAGCAGCCCTAGCTCCAGCCCATCTCAGCTCATTCTCTTTCCCCCCCAAAAGGACAGATATTAGCATCTTTGATACCCTCTCCGAGACTGTCAAACAAAAGGGTTTTTTTTTCCTTTTGAAACTCTCTCCAACTAAAGGGAAAGGGAACAAGAAATGTTGTTACCGTGAAAGGCTTGCTTCATATTTTACATTTCAAAGGCTTTATCTGTTTTTTCCTTTTTTCTGCTGCTTTTAATAACATATGAAAAGGATTTTAATTCTGTGTTTGCCATGGTACTAAGCAGGCCAAGGTCTCTGCCTACCAACCCCCACCCTGGTATAACAATGTTTACTATTTGACTGTGATTGGGTTATCTTAACCCCTTTGGTCCATTCCTTCAATCTAATTAATCCAACAGGTCCCAGTGGCGTAACTAAAAGTTGCCACTGTCCGATGGGTGGTTGATGTCTTACAACTAAGCTGAAGGTTTCTGTTTACAGTTCCTGGTGAGTAAGTGTCAGCATACCCAGCTTTGTTCGAGAAGAGAGGTCAAGCACTGAGCTCTTCCTGGAAACCAGCTGGGGTTGCTCAAAAGATTCTGAAGCTTGATGGTGGATTTTGCACACATGCAACCTTCAATCCATCCTTCTTTCTGGAGATTTGCTAACTGGCACCTTTCCCCTTCCCAGCCTCCCTAGTGCTTCCACAGGACTGAAACTGCTTCTTTCATCTTTGACACCCACCCACTAGCTCCTCTGTTTGTGACATTGCAAATTAGCCTGGGCAAAAAAGAACCGTAGGGAGAACTCCTGCTCTTGGCTGGAGCTGGCTGGGCTAGGGAGCGGAGTTGGGGACTGAGATCTTTTCCATCTAATTTCTATGACTGCTTCCTGTCCATGGGCATTGCTACACATCAGCAGGGCATTGCGGGGGAAACTGGCAGTGTACTGCCCAAGTTGTACCTGTGTGGTGATAAATAGAGGACTTTGGTCTCCAGGGTGTCTGTGAATGTCAGACCTGTTACCTGCACAGAATTTCACCTAGGGGGAAATCATGCTAAACTGTGCTGCACCAAGGAAGATGCAGAGTTGTGTTATGAGGCTGCTGAATCTAATGCTTTCGGTCTTTTACACTCAAATCCTCTGGTTTGCATGGAAATCACTCCTGTACCCTTCACGCTGGTTGCTGTCTCTGCCGAGAGAAGATGCACGCAGCTCCCATAATAAATCGAGCTCATTTGTTTGGCAAACGTGGATGTTTTCACTTGGGGGTTTCAGGATAACATCCTTGGCAGGAGCAGCTCTCTCTGCCCAAGGAGCCAGTTTTTAACAGGCAACATCTTTTTTGTCTGTAAAGTCCCCATGGTTAAATTATGAAGCTGAAACAGGTTGCAAAAATGTCTGTGTTAGACCCCAGGTCAGCTCCTCAGCTGATGTGAAGCAGGGGAATTCCAGTAACATCCATGGGGAAGTGCTGAGGATTCTCCCCTCCTTCCAGAGCCCATAGTAACTTCCCAAAATGAACAGTAGGCTAAAAATGCCTCAATCAAGGCATCAGTTCAGGTAATATCGCCTCTTAACCAAGCGCCTTTCCTCCCAAGATCTCAAAGCCACACCATTTTATAGAGGGGGAGACTGAGGCACAGAGAGGCGAGGCACAGGAAGTGACTTGCCAGAGTTCACTCAGCAAAGGCTTGAGCTCAGATTTGGGGGATCCCAGTCCCATTGGGCTCTATTCCCCTGGCCACCATGCTTTGGCAGTTAGGGTATTCTTGTGCCTGTCCTGAGTCTTGAGGAGCCTGGGTCGGCAAAAGGCAGTAGATGAGGTTTGCCTAACAGGATGACGATCTGTGTCCTTGTTTATGTGTGTAGAAGTGCCCAGACGTCTCTCACTGCGCACAAGCAGCCACAAATGAAGATGTCTTGCTGTCCTCTCTCGTGCGCGGTGGCACATCCGAGATCCCAGTGATACATGCGGCGCTGTTCCCCTACCCGTCCCCTTTGATTAATTTGGTGTCTATCATCCAGAGCTGTGAATTTATCTTATTATTACTGTTCTTCCCCTGACACAGCTGTTCATTTTCTCAGCTGCTCCAACGCTTCCTTTCCCAGGATCTGCCTTTCTGTTCGGAAGCCCAATTTCATGGGGGCTGACCGGACGCTGCAGCGCTCTGTCCTGCCTGTTACAAGACAGGAAGATGTTCATCCTCCTCTCCAGATCCCTTTTACAAATTGTTTGGACTCCCATGCACGAGCCAGATAACGGGCAAAAATGCTGCAGCTTCCAGACACTTCAAAACCAGAGATATCAGAGGGGCTGCTTGGGCTTTGGGCTTACACAGAGTATGTTCAGCTTTAACACTGAAGGGGAGTAGAGGCTCGGCGACGGCGAAGTCCACTGGAAAGGTTTCCTGTGTGTGCAGTAAGATAATGTATGGTAATGAGAGCAGCGCTCAGCTGCTGTACATTGCAGCATTGTAACAAGAACTTATCGCTGCGTTCGGCAGCTGCTGCACATTCCAAGAATTCAGGCTTGCCAGAGTGGCGTGAATAGGAGATTTATTTTGTATTGTTAGACTGTCAAGCCGCTGCAGAGCAACAACTTTCAAATGATAACTTCCCCAGCTTACCGAAGTTGTGAATTACATGCTTCTAGTCACTGGCAAACGAATGGCGCTGACAGCTGCTCCGCAGAAATCTTCCTTCCACTCCATTTCTCTGCCAGCTTGGTATGGTCAGTGACTCAGTGTTAGCTCACTCCCACCAAATCTGATAGGGCTGTTATTAAGAGTGACAGGAACCTATTTCTAGAGACAGAGCATACCAAGCATCTGTGCATACAGCGAAGGAAGGGAGACACTCGTACACCTAGCCCCTAACAAGAGGCTGGAAATGAGCATTGTGACTCCTGCCAGCCAAGCTGGGTAAATTGGAGTTGATTGAATTCCCCCGTGAAGTGTTGGAATGAGAACAGGAGTTTGATGGCAGCCTGCTGGGGAGAGGGCCCCTTTAGGAGCTCCGAATCCATTTCTCTAGTTCCTATCATTTCTGACACATGCCAAGAAGCCAGACAGGGGAATGTAGGGATCAGGGCCTTGAACCCCTGGATCTGGACAACCACAAGCTTTGAGAAACATTGAAGCCAGGGCTGAATATTGAAGCTGGATCACACAGCCTTCTTAGAGCCCATTTGGGGACACTGCAGGAGTTTCAAACCTACTGCTACCAGAATTTATACATCGTCTGTTCTATTCTGAAGGCCAATTTAGTTGGCAGTGTCTCCAGCAATGGGGCTTGCCTTTCTAGTTCAATACATCTCAATTTTAGGAAAATTTCCTAGAATTTAGTCTTAACTTTTTTTGTCTTTGCTCCATTTCATTCTTTTATTCCGCAGAACCCCTCTCTAGCTAGCCGCTCGCTTCTAACCACCTCATTCCTAGGCTAAATCATCGAGAAGAGTCAGAGTGACAACCACACTCAAACAATGTGACACCTGCCAACATCTTGGATGCTTCACAATCCTGTGCCAGCCCGCGGCGGCATGGCATCCCTAGAGCTAGTAGCGCTAAGAGAGGTGGCAGTGAGGATGTAGATCAAATCTCTGTGCTCATATGACTCAGCTTCTCTGCAGCTTTTGACACAGTCGGCTGCGGGTTTCTGATGATCCCCTCGCCTGTCCCAGCTTGAGCAAACAACACTGCTCTGTGACAACCCCAGTCATTCCTCTGCAGCGGGATCCTGAAAGGATCTGCTCATTGTTTCCTTATCGCTGTCACCTGGGGAGACCTACTGGCCCCATCCCATCCTCTGTCTTCAGTGTGTGCTTGGAGAGGTGAGGCAAGGTCAGGACGATGCTGCCAACCACAGGCGGGTGATGACACCCAGCTGCATATTTCACAATGGCCATTGCAAGGAAGTCTAGGCGAAGGGCTCCCAGTGCAAGCAGCAGAGCCTGTGCTAGACCAAAGCATGGACAGAAGCTCTGGATTCTTAGTGCTTCCCAGCTGTCCTCTTGGGGAGGAGCCCAGAGTCTTCAGCAACACAGGCCTGGAACGCACACAGTGAAGATCTTCTATAGCGGGCTAGGTAGCGCGTCCTTCATACCTTAGCTGGCCATAGAGATGGCTCAGATGCGAGACATGCTTGGATTAGGGAGGTAAAATCCCGTTTAATTGGTTAACCAGTTACACATTATATTTAACTGGTTAACTGATTAAAGGGTGCGCTTGCGGAATGCTCCAACGCCACTGGGCTGGAGTGGCCCCCCCGCCACAGGCAAGGGCTGCTCCAACATGGCTTCCCTATGGACAGAGGCTGCTTCAGATGACCAGAGCAGCCCCTGACTGAGGTAGGCCCCCCACAGGGCTGGAGTAGCCTCCCACCGGCAGGTGCTCCAGCCCACACCAGTTAACAGTCATCCAGAACCAGTAAGTATCACCTGTTAACCAGTTAACCCAGGGATGGGCGATAAAAAAGCAGCGGCCCAGCAAGGTTAGTCTCTGGCCCAGCCGCTGCTGCTGTATTTACCTGTGCCTCCACAGGTATTGGGCCATGACAGCTCTTGTTGGCCATGGATCACGGTTCACGGCCAATGAGAGCAGCAGGAAGCATCGTGGACCAGGGTACCACTTCCTGCTGTTCCCATTGGTCACAAACTGCAATTCCTGGCCAATGAGAAGCCAGGTACCTGTGAAGGCCTGATACCTGTGAAGGTGCAGGTAAACATAGACTAACCCTGCCAACCAGATCCAGCTCACGGGCCGGAATTTACCCACCCCTGGGTTAACATTTCACATCCCTCGTCTGGATCTGGAATAAAAAAGGGAGTGGGAAGTAAAGCTGTGGAGATGAAGCACTTAGGATGATTGGGAGGAAAACCCAGGTTTTTGTACCCAGAGCTTTGATTTAGTCCTCCAGGCAGAAAAGAGTGAATGTACAGGATCAGCAAAGTATCACTGGGTGACACTTCTGCCCCATGTGAATCTGCTTACGTTGTGCTGCAGAGTGTAGCACAGTGAGCGGTTCTACCGGTGCAACAGGGTGGGTTAGAGGCGTGATTTGTTTTTATTTATGTTTTTTAACAGAAATAGCTATACTGGTTCAACCCTTCACATGCATGCAGTTACAAAGATGCTTTGTCTTCTAATGTGGGAATAGTAGCTCTTCCAGTTCAGGTCACCTTTATAGCAGAGTAACTGGAAGGGTGTGGTACCTCTAATGATACTGGCTTGGTGAGAGCAGTACACTATTTTGTGTAAATAAGGTCTTAGGGCAGTGGTGTGGGGAAATGATTCTTGAGCCCTGTTTGTTTCATACAAGTACAAAGAAGAGTTTCATAGGAAAGCTGAGTTGCTTACAATTCCCCTCTCCCCCCTTAGAAAAATAGTAGCATTGAAGCATTTGTTTTGAAGGGAAATAAGCCACAAAGTATATAGCATATGCAAAACGGCATAAGGACTAAAAGACTGATTAAATTCCGGACCTGCTGATCTTGGTGGTTTCCTTTGAATGTTATTTAAACATTTGGTTTTGCTGGGTGTTTTTTTTATTTATTTATTCAATAACCTGCCAGCTTACAAAATGCGGAACTTTTGCAGTGCTTCTTATCTTCCGCCGAACCACTGAGATGGCAAAATATATTCTCTGTCTCAACAATTCAGTTTGGATTTGCATGAGGAAATTGGAAAGCAAGTTGTTTTTCTTCGTTTGCATGACAATACCCAGACTGCAATACAATTCACTGTTTAATTTGCGATAGTTAGTGGGTGAGAAGAATGGGCCATGCAGTTTGGCTCAATTTTGTTGCTGATGTCGTTGTTGTAGTTAAAATTGATTTATAAGTAAAGTCAAGGAAACCTCAAATACCTGTGTGTTCAGCAGATTGTCAGCCTGTGGAATAAAGTGCCCGGGGTCACAATGCAGACAAATCTAGCGAAGAGTCCAGGAGGTTTTGCTGAGTAAGAACTAGGTATGTAAAATCTTGATTAATTGGTTAGCCAGTTAAACATTATGCTTAACTGGTTAACCGATTAAAGGGGGCGTGGGCGAGGAGGGAGACTGGGCTGGAGGCGGGGGCTGCTCCGGATAGCTTGAGCAGCTCTTATCTGTGGCGGGCCCCCTGCGGGGTGGAGCCCCCTGCTCATGGCAGGCAGGGAGCTGCTCCAGCCCCCACTGATTACCAGCTAACCAGAACCGGTAAGCATCACCTGTTAAGGGTGATGTATACCAGTTAACTGGTTAACCTTTCACATCCTTAGAAAGAACTATAAGAGTGAGGCTCTAACATTTGTAACATCTCAGAGCGCTTAGTGTTCTAAGGCAAACCAGTCATGCTTCCAAGGAATGTGTGTGGATGGCTGGAGGGAAATTTACTCTCATGCCCTCCTTGCATTTTGGTGACACCAACATGTCAGTGACACCAACAGAGGTGTCTTACGCCTGGCCTGCATGCAGATTTTGTACAGGCATAGCTATTTTGGTTAAGGGTGTGACTTTTTTAACCAAAATAGTTACGCTGCTTACATATCCTGCTCTGGGGGTGCTTTATACCAATATAGCCCGGAGAATACCTTCTGCTGGCAGAAAGCACCTTTAGTCTGCGGAGGGTGTGGGGGGGAAGTGTTGCAGAGATGTAACCTCGCCAGTCTGGTGGAAGCAGTACAGTTTTTGTGTAGAGACCAGCCCTTAGCTCCTTCAGTGGCTCAGTGCATGAGGCTGCTCTGGTTCCGAATGCCCTGATCCTGAAGTGTGCCAGTGCTCCTGCAGTGTGCTGAGTGCTGGTTCCATCACCACGCACGTGGGGCTGGTTCTGTTGTTGATCATGCTGATATCAGTGGGAACTGAGGCTACTCGGTGATACCTCTGTGCCTCATTGCCCACCATCTCTTAGCTAGGGATCATACAGGGAAGTCGTGAGGATTAAGTGCTGCCAGTGCAAATTGCTGTGTAATTGCTAAGTGCTACCTGTGATTGTGCTGGGTACGATGGTGTTTTAAGGCAAACCAGTCATGCTTCCGGGGGCACAGCAAATGTGTGTGGACGGCTGGAGGGAAATTAACTCCCATATCTTTGTGTTTCATAATTGACCAGGGGTTTAATGCTGGCTATTGTTGTTGCAGACTACCTGGGTCATATGATGAGGGCCATGCCCCGTGTCTGTGGCTACGTCTACACTACGAGTTTTGCCACAGGAGCCTATGCAAATGAATGCAAATGAAGTGCAGATTAGCATTTTTTGCGCTTCATTTGCATACTCTCTTCCGATCCGTTTTTGCGCTAGGGGCTTTTGCATAAAAACAAGCAGTGCGGGTGTTTCCTTTTTGCGCCAAAACCCCTTTTTGCACAAGATCCTTATGCTTCAAAAAAGGAGGTATCTTGTGCGAAACGGGGTTTTTGTGCAAAAAGGAAACATCCACACTGCTTGTTTTTGTGCAAAAACCCCTAGTGCAAAAACGGATTGGCAGAAAATATGCAAATGAATTTGTGAATTATGCTAATGAGTCCTTCATTAGCATATTTTTTGCCAGAAGAACTGGCAGTGTAGACGAAGCCTGTATGTCTCTTTAATGAAGACCCAATGTAAAATACTGCAAAAGGGATGCTCATAATTACAGCCAAGTACAAAGAGAGCACATCCCTAGACAAGGCTTGTGTACAATATAATAGGAAAAAATAATTGCAATCAGGACGCTGCTCTCTTGATTGTTTCATGGTACAAAACAGGACTTGAGAAGTCAGCTCCAGTTTATGGTCCCATCCAGCAAAGCACTTAAGCACATGCTTAAACTCAAGCACATGTTTCGTAATGGCTTTGATGGACTGGTCCTTAATGCATGGGAAAACATGGAGGTCAAGTTTGTCGCAAGGTAAATTCTATATTAATTTGCCAATTATTTTTAATTTAGCAGTTAATTAACTAGTGGTTTAATTTCTTTTATCCTTCAAACAACTTTGACGCTCTTTTCCCTTTTTGGGTGTAGTTCTATGGGAGCTGAATTTCCTGCATCCTATTCTATATCACTAGGCTAGTTTTCTTGCTGGGAACTATTGGTAAGAAATGGCAGCTTCCACTGAGATATAAAGTCAGATTTATGGAGCTGGTGAGACAATGACGTTTCAAACAACAGTTTCATTCACTTTCAGAGTTAGGCCAATGCAAAATGCTTTTGAACATTCCACCTGTAATTTTTAAATATTAATCTATTTCCTAACAAAGATTTTATGATTAAATCCTGCACTTTTCCTTTAGCACAAAGAAATATTAATAGTGGCTTGCAATCATCAGATTGAATAAAGGAGTTGAAGAAGGCCAGGAAGATTAAAAGGTCAAAGGAAAACATTTAACAGCAAAAATCAATTTCGCTCCACAAACATGGGCCAAGGTGAAAAATATATAGAGCTTCAGTCTCTAGCAAATGTGTGTCATTGAAGACAAGCTAAAGAAGTGTGAACATGCTTCCTTGATAACAGTGATTATCTTTAACCTCATGTGTTTAAATACAGCTGTGGCTGTGGATTAAAAATATTATTTTTTCAGGTGATTTTTATCACAAAAAGGATAAAGGAGAAAATGCATAAAGCAAAATGTTTTTGAGGACAATTCACAAAACTGATTTCTGTTTCATGGAATCCCCAGGTTTACAAATGTGTCGCTACTAGCGTCTGGCCTGTCTGGACAGCAATCAGAGACGTGAATGCAGCAAGTGTAGAGACACTCCTGACTTCGCTTTGATCAATCTAGCTTGAATGACTGTAGCAGTAATTCTGCAGCAGCTTGGGCTGACTGCTTTGTGTACATACCCAGAGTCTAAGGCAAGGGTGTATGGCCTGGACTGCTGCAGCTTCCCTGCTGTTATTATTTTGATCTAACTAGATCAGCGCTACCTCCGATGCACTGACACATGCAGCAGTCATGCCTCTGATTTCAGTGTAGACAGATTGTTAGTTTGCAGTATGAACACCAGGTTTGCGCTAATAAACCCTGTGCTGAACTCTCTCCTACACCACAGCTTGGCTCAGCACATGTGAACGGGGGCTATCAGGTACCCTGTCCCTATATTGTCAAGGCCCTAGTGTAAGTTAGAGCATCTCGGGCTGCTCTCACTTAACCCACTGGCATAAAGTCTCTAAGGCTATGTCTATACTACCAGGTTATTTCGAAATAACGCCCCAAATAACTATTTCGAAATAAGCTTATTCCTCTTCACAAGCAGGAGTTATCTTGAAATAACAAGCCCCTTATTTCAAAACAACAGGCTCGGTAGTGTGGACGCTCACCTTGTTATTTCAAAATAAGAGGAGTTATTTCGAAATAACGCCCCAGTGTAGACATACCCTTTGTGACCTGAAAAATTGGCCCACCTCCTATTCCTGCTACCATCACTCACAAAAGGTGTGTTAGTGCAAGTGTGCTTGACTGGGGCTCTTACGTGCTAAGGCAACACAAATAATAACAGTACTTCATAATAATAGCAATTAATAAGCATAGCTCTGCTCCACAGGCAGAGATCTCTGGCTAGCCACAGCGAGCATCTGGCCATTTTGCACCACTAAATGGCACAAAAAGACGATAGTAGACCAGAGATTCCAGCTCCCTCTCCAAAGGTACCTTGGCTCTTAGGAGCCAACCCTGTGAGATCCTGAGCTAATTAACAAATGTGTTTGGGGGATTTTGTTTGCTGTTTCCTTCCTGGCATGTTTTTGTTCTGGTTGGATATTTCTGTGTGAGTGGGAAAAGGGGTTCATTAATGATGGAACTGAGGATGGCACAGGTTAACAGTATCTTTTATTCCTTGACTCTGTTAAGAATTGTGGGCCAGAGACTTAACTTATGCAGATTGGCTCCAGTGCAATGATCCCACTGAGAGCAGCTGAGGATCTGAATTTTAAAACCGAAAGAGTGGCCTCTTCATATTGAGACAGACCCTAGGTTCTCAGTGCTGTGGACTCCCAGGGATATATTGAATGCTTGTCAGCATGTCATGGCCACCTTGTCTTCGCTGCACTGCTAAATGGGCCCAGGCTAGATGGAGGAAGGGGTTCAGAGAGGACTGTTTGTAATAATGTAGAATGAAACCAGTATGCCGAAAGTGCTTACATAACCCAGTCCTTGTCCAGCATTCAACACTGTTAAACAAAGTCTGGGGTTTGGGATTCAGAGACCTCGGCCTGCTTAATCCCATGGCAAACACACCATTAAAAATCCTCCAACCTTTACTTAAAGATACAGCAAAGAAGGAACATCAGTTCAAGCCTTTGAAAAGTAAAGTATGAAGCAAGGCCTTTATTTTAGCAACACTGCCTATTCCCTTTCTCTTCAGCCAGAAGGAGACTTTAGAAGGAGGACTTCCTCTCCCCCCCCCCCATTTTGACAGTCTCTTAGATGGTATCAAATTGCCCTTTTGGGGAAAGGAAAAGAACTGAATTGAAATGGGCTGGAACTGCTGTTGGTGCTACTGCTGTTACCATCCAATCCTGTTTCATCTCAGGAGGGGGTTGGGATTTAGCCCTCAAGCTTTGGATGAAGAATCACAGACTCCTAGGTCTGGAAGAGACCTCAGGAGG
>JANRFK010000961.1:9489062-9499309 GCA_030068395.1 Apalone spinifera
GCACAGCACGGTGGCCATTTTTATTTTAATGAAGCGGGGATTATTTAAATCCCCTTTTCCTTGTCTGTGCCAAATAAACTATTTTACATGGCTCCGTCGATGGAGTCATGTAGTCTAGACATAGTCTTAGAGGGGAGCATAAAGACCAAGAGGTCTTGGGTAAGCCAAGTAATTTGCATTTCATCTGAAACCTGGTGTATCTGGCAGTACAGTTTAGGGATGTAAAATCCTGTTTAATTGGTTAACCGGTTAAACATCATGTTTAACCAGCTCACCTCTTAAAGAAGGGGTGGAGTAGGGTGCTGCATCCCTGCTAGACTGGAGCACCCCTTGGGCCACCATAGCTAGGGCTGGAGTGCCCTTTCTGGGCCCTTTCTGGGCCAGGCAGGCAAGGCGCTGTTCCAGCCTCCACCAGTCATTCCGAGCTCTGGGACGGCTGCAGCTTGAGGTCTGCCTGTTAACACCCAGAAACCCAGTCTCTTTAAAAAACTGCAGCTTTTTTGCAGGTAACAAATTGGTCACAGGTGGCAAATTGCAGGTACCTTCATGTTCACCGCTGTTAGTAGAAATTTAAGATGTTCGGTTGTGCAGAGCTGTCTGTAATGAACCTGCTAAGCAGTTACCTGGAAGGAACATGATGCACAATGTTTTTAATTATCACTGAGCATGTTTCTTAAAGGCATCTTTAATTGCAGCTTTCAGAAAAGTCGTCAGGATCCCCTGTATTGATGAGTTATACATATGGTGCTCTGTGCTAGATCCTAGCCTTAAAAGAGATGTAATGATACAGTCTTCCATAGGCACCTGAAGGATCTGAAAGCTCTTTGCAGCCTGGCTGTCAGGAGACAAAAAAGCAGGCCAAGCACCGAGGCTGAAAATGGGAGTAAAAAGAGGACAGGTCTGGCACGCAAGCCTGCGGGTCTCAGGGAAGGTGATTTTGAGCTCTGTTTTGAAATGAATGGGGAGCCAGTGGGGCTGTTGGAGGATAATGGGTCAATGTGATCACATGTATATGACTAAATAGGCAACAACACTTTAGAATGTTTTTTTTTCCCAGTGTCCCATTCACAGGACAGCATGGCACCATTGCTGAATGCTATTAACAGTCTGTTAAACACCTCTTATTCCCAAGCACCCATGTGTTCCACTCGCTTCAAAACATTTCCATTATCAAAAACAAAGGTGTTGGTAACAAGTCCAGCTCTCTATTCTCTACAGTCCTTCTGTGTGTGCGTGTATGTGTTAGAGATGGTTGAGTTATTCACTGCATCTAGTTTATTGGTACCGTTAGTAGAGCCAGAAGAATATTTTCCATCAATGTCCTATATCTCCATCATTCCCTCCCCCTTCCATTCGCTCTCCCTAGACCAGGGAAAATAGCTTTTCTGTCAAAATAGAAATGTCCTTGGCAAATATCTCTTTTTTTAAGATGGAGGGGGAGCGGTTGAGAAGAAAAAGAAAAATGAGTTGTGGCTGAAACTGTATATTTTACAGTTGCTAACAATCATTCTTTGGTTTTCAGGTTTCTGGGTTTTTAACAGAACCCCCAAAATGTTTGAAGAAAAATGTTGATGCATTAAACACTTTTTGTCTTTACTGGACATTTTCTTGGAAACAAATTAGATTTCCTGGCTAGCTCTCAATTCCAGCTCTTTCCTCGGTTCATATATTGTCCATTGTTATTCTGATGCGTAGGGGTCCTGATGAAGTTCTAAGCACCATCAAGCTAGTTTACAAATATGATCAAAGAGAAAGCCACTCTCTCAAAGAGCTTACAATCCAAAACTGCAACAAGTAGCTTTAGTCTAATTCACCTTGCCTATGGCTTTGACTCTTAGGGTACGACTAGACTGCGGGGTTTTTTTTGAGATACCGGAGGTATCCTGAAAAAATTCCACCGCATTCAGGGAAAGCGTTTGCTCTTCCGCTTTTTTTTTTTTTTTTTTTTTTTTTTGCAGAAGAGCAAATGCGCTCTTTAGGAAGCCCCTGTATTCCTCGTTCCATGAGGAAAAAGGGAGCTTCCGAAAGAGGGGGGATTTCTGAAATTTGGCCCAATCTAGACGAGCCAAATTTTGGAAAAGGCTCATGTAAAAAAAATATCAGAAAAAGATACGGAGTGCATTTTCCATATCTTTTTCCGATAGATCCTCACAGTTTAGATGTACCCTAAGAATCATAGAACACTAGAACTGGAAAGAACCTCAAGAGGTCATCAAGTCCAGTCCCCTGCCCTCATGGCAGGACCAAGCACTCTTGACTCATCTTCATTCATGCTGTTGGTTTGGTCACCAAATCACAGGGTGCACACAAATGTTCTTGTTCACTAGTCAGAGGATAGCCAGGCAAAAGAATAGAGCACCTTTCACTTTTAGGGCGTCCGTTCCAATCTGGCTTTAAACAATGGTCACTAGATAGGTCAGAGAATGGGACCCAGAGGAAAGCTGGGTGAAGTGTTTTGATCAAAATTTTTGCTGCTGAAAAATCCAGATTTACGGGTTGCCTGAAAGATTTCACTGAGTCCTGCCAACTTTGTCAACTTGTTTCAGTAAAAAACAAAACAACAAAATATTTTGTTTCACCCAGGATTTTGTTCTTACTTTTTGATTCACCAACATTTTTAAAAAAATGTTTACACATATAAGAAAATGTGGTGGGTTTTCTTGTTTTGTTTTCTGAAGTGCCTGCACACTAGAAAGCCCATGATTTGCACATTTCTGGGAGAGAATCTTTCACTCAAAGGCGTTGCTTCAATCCAGGCCATACCAAGGCTATTGGGGCATTCATACTGGACTGGGGAGTGGGACATGCAGCTTTTCACCTACCTCCCATTCTTTCAGCAAGCATCTCAGTCCCTTTGCTTTGAAAACGCAAGCCCACTGCCTCTCCCAGCCATGCAGAAATCCCTTCTATCACTCAATCCCTCCAGCAGCCTAGTGGGAGTAATGAGCCCAGTCAGAAGGGGAACGTTTGAAAATGTCCCGCTTCCCTGAGGTTGGTATGGAGCGAGAGCTATTTGCTGCACCACGAAATCTCATAATCTGATTTTAATGGCTAGTCGGAAAACTCTGAGTACTTGAGTGATGTCACATGCGCTGGCTGAGAGCCTAGATGAAGTTATTTGTTTGGTTTTGGGGTTTTTTTAATGGAAATTGAGATTAACGTGCATGGCTTCGCTGTTGGGGGAAAAAAAGCCCTCTCAAGTGGGTTTTTCTCCTTCGCTACCCCCTGCCCATCTTCCATTTACATACGAGTGAGCTTGCTAATTCGGCAAAGCTGTCATCACTGTGGTAGATTTGGCAGGTCCGTGTTACAGCAGCCGGGCTGTCAGGAGGAGCTGATGTGCTGTCTGTTGTGTGATCTCCCATTGTTTGCTGCTATCCAGGGAGAACTCAGGATGGAGCAAATGAGAGAGAGTGGAAGAAAGTGTGAGGAGAGGGAGAGTGAAAGATCCAAAGGGGAGAGGTGAGGGAGGGAGGATTGGATGGAAGGAGGAAGGTCTGATCTAGTACATGATGTTAGCAGTTCTTTGCAGCTTTGGAGCAGCTGGCGTCCCTCCCTGCTACTCTCCCAGTGCGAGGTTTGGTCCATCCAGGGGGTGATTTGCTTGCTATCTCAAATAATAATCTATGTGTATATAAAAGGATTTCCTGATGGATGACAGAATGTTCCTACCAGGTGACAGAATGACATCATCAGTGTCAACAGGCTCTCTCAGTGAAGCGAAAGCGACCAGAGAGATGGAGGTAGGTGAACATAGCAAGCAGAGGGTGCAGCCCGCTAGTAGGACATAAATCTCAGATTCTGCTTTCTCCCCAACCCTGACTTTCCCTAGGTTTCCCTGCAGGACCTCTCTCTCCCGTCCTTTTAATTCCCAGTCACCAGAGGATCACACCCCTCTCTGCCAGCCTGATGGATGTAACCAGCTATGCCTGGGACCATGAATCAGCAGTGTTTACTCAGCACCTTTAAGCTTCTGAGTCCTGCTAGCAGAGGGGGTCAGTTGATCTCCAGTTTCCCTGTGTGTAGTGGTACATCCTGCCATTCTGGGACAGCCCTCGAAATTGGGGAGACTTTCTTATTCTGCATGTGTGCTGGTGGTAGGCTGAATCTGCAGACACACAAAAGGAGTGAAGAGCCGTAGAAGGGCGAAACCCAGAGGCCTGGGCCGCACAAGGAGATGAGGCTGGTATGACTATCTTGTTCAGGGGTGTGGAAAGTCTACATCCCTGTACGATGTCGTTAAACCAACCCAAACCCTGGTGTAGACAGCACAAAGTCGGCAGGAGAACTCTTCCATCAACCTACCTACTGCTTCTTAGGGAGGAGGGTTACTTATGCCAATGGAAGAACCTCTCCCATTGCTACCAATGTCTTCACTGAAGTGCTACAGTTATGCTGCCACAGGTTTTTAAGTGTAAGCAAGCCCTGATTCTCCTACATCTACTCCCACTGCCTCTGTGGGAAAGGAAAACCTTAGGGCAACATTGCTGCACTGGTTCTATGGTGTGGAAGAGGCTGGAAGGTTTGTGGAGCAGTGCAATCAAGTGAGCGGGACATTTGTCATTATCTGGATTCATGGCCTGACACCTTTGCCATGGGATCCCAGCTGTTAGCAAAGTCCACAGGACCTAGTTATTGCAATACAGTGAGCATAGTGGGTTGTGCAAAGCGTTTCCCTTCCCCCAGCCTTGCCTACCCCCTCTGTACAGAGCCTTTGTATTGAAGCTTTGTGCTGGAGCTCAGCGTTTGGCCCTCTAAAGCTGCACCCTTTCCATTCAATTGGATGTTAATTCTGAAGCCTAATGATGGTAGCTAGAAATTAACATTGGTTGTTTCCCTACTGATCATTTTTGCAGAGACTTTGGGATGATGGGCAGAGCCTGCAATTGTAGATGTGGTGTCAGTATAACTAAGAAAAATATGAGCCCTGCAAAGCACAGGGAGGAGAGAAAGATGCAAGAGGAGAGAATGAGATTAGGGTAAGACAGAGAGAAAGGCCAGCTATTAAGATATTTCTGCTGTTTTAGGAGCACGCTGTTATAATACCAGAGATGAAATAATGTTATTGTGACAGTGCCTAGAAGCAAGGGCCTCATTGTACTAATTCTTTACAAACACAAAAAGAGCCAATCCCTTCACCAAAGAGTGTAAAAGTGTAGACACCAGCATGATATAGCCATCAGCTACCTATTATTATTAATTATGTTTGTAAAGATAGTTCCTGGGGCCAGCCAGTGCCGGGACCCATTGGGCTGGGCCCTTTCCAAACAGAACAGTAAATAACCCCTGTTTTGGAGAGCTTACAGTCTAAACAGATACAGGGAGGCAGCAGGGGGGTAGAAAATGGCAGGCAGGTAGAAAAGGGCAAGTATGGAGTGAAGCCGAGGTGAAGAGACTGTGATGGAGGGGGAGTAAACAGGCCATTTGCCAGCACAGAGCAGAGAAAACCCAATCAAAACTGCAGAAAGTTCTGGATGTTCAGCATTCCCTGCTTTGGCGGTGTATGCTCTAAATACCTAAGGGGCCTGATGAAGCAATGGGTTCCAGGAAGGCGAGTGCAGAGAAAAGACTCCCCATTAGTCAAACAGTAGTTTGCTTCAAACTTTTTGCCCCTTTGCACTGATACTGTTTCCATCCTTTTAATCAAGTGACCTAGAAATTGCACAGGGGCTGGACAGTCGGGATTATATTTCTCCCCCCAGGCAAACTGAGAGGAACAGCTTTAATTGGGGAAGATGACACATCCAACCCATCGCCCAAGGCCTTCTTTATGTCCCTCTTTACCCTCTTGCTGGTCTGAAGAAGCACAAGGCAATTAAAACCTGTTAGGTGGGAGTTATTTTTAACAGTGTCCAAAATCCACCGTGTTGTTCTGCTGCTTTCTGCTGCCTAACTCAGCATTCCTGCCCTTTTGCCTTCATTAGCGCGAGACAGTAACGGAAATTACAGTATTACCCTTCTCAAGGCAGTTGCATGGTAAGCTTTGTTAAAAAGCAGAAGTAAATAACAATGACCCAGCAATTATCTGAGCATTGTTTATACCAGTTCTAAATGCTGAAGCCACAGACCTGTTAAGCTGTAGCAATATGGAAACCTATTATAAGGAAGATTAAAAGCAACTAGCTATCATAAAACTTTTTTTTTCTTTAAGCTGATGCACAGGTTTGTCTGTTCTTCCTTTCTAAAGTTCACCTTACTCCGTACGCCATTGTATGTTGTACTTAGTTCATAGAACTCTAGGGCTGGAAGAGACCTCAGGAGGTTATCGAGTCCAACCCCCTGCCCAAAGCAGGACCAAGTATATCATCCTGGTGCCAATTCTGTCCACACATCTACACAAGAAATGTTATCACTGAACCCAGTCACATCATCCACTACATCAGGGGCTCATTTAACTGCATATCCACTAATGTGATCTATGCCATCAAATGCCAGCAATGCCCCTCGGCCATGTATGTTGGCCAAACTGGACAGTCTCTATGGGATAGAATTAATGGACACAAATGAGATATCCCAAAAATGTAACACATAAAAACCTGTTGGGAGAACAGTTTAACCTGCCCGGGCATTCATTAATGGATCTCAAAGTCACCGTGTTGTTTCAGGTCAAATCCACAAGCCAAATACACAGGGAAGGGTTGGAACTTAACTTAATTTACAAGTTTGATTCCTATCATAGAGGTATGAATAAAGACATTGGTTGGCTAGTATACTACCTTCCACATCCTAATGACTGAACCAACTAAACAATGGGAACTTAGAGAAGGTGCACATTGTTCTTATTAGCTTCTTGTCACTTGAACACTCTAATTCACTTTTCCCCTTCCTTCTCCTCCTCCGCCCGGCCCCTTCCCTTATTTATTCTTGGATCTGGACTTTTAATGTTCCATTCATCTGAAGAAGTGGGTTGTGTCCACGAAAGCTCATGATACCATCTACATGTTTTGTTAGCCTTTGAAGTGCTGCTAGACTATTCGTTGTTTTTTAAGTTTTTTCCAGTTAATACAGACTAACTCGGCTACCCCTCTGAAGCTTTTAAATCATCCCAGCCAGGACTTTGTCAAACCAGGACTTACATCCTCTAGGGATGGAGATTTCACCACCTCCCTCAGTAACCCATTCCAGTGCTTCATCATGCTCCTAGTGAAATAGTTTTTCCTAATATACAACCTAGACCTTCCCCACTGCAAGTTGAGACCATTGCTCCTCATTCTGTCATGTGTTGTCACTGAGAACAGCCTCTGTCCATCCTCTTTGAAATCCCCCTTCAGGTAACTGAAGGCTGCTGTCAAATCCCCTCTTGCTCTTCTCATCTCTTCTCTCGTCCTTTGTGTGTTTGTTTCCCTAACGGTAAAACAGGGATCACTCGATTCTCTAGTGCAGTATTCCAGTTTGGCACCTAAGTAACTCAGCTCAGTACATTGAAATGGCATCACCGTAAAACAGGAGTAAGACAGAGATGAATTTGGCACTGGGAGTTGAGAGGATAGATGAGTTAATGTCTGTAACATACTGTGTAAGTGATGAGTATTATTATTCGCTTATGTGTCCCCTTCACTCATCAAGGGTGGAGATCCAGCAGCACTCAAAGATGACAACTGGCTGGGAATTTTTCGATTGAACTTTTTTCTGATAGAGCAAGAGAGAGACAATATCCTAGTGCGTAGGCCAGTCACCTGCAATGTGGAAGACACAGGTTCGAGAGATGCTGCACTGAGGAATTCAGAGCAAGGAGTTGAACCTCGCTCTTCCACATCCCAAGACAGTGTTCTAGGCTGTTAGATCATCTGGGTGGTCACTGACTTCTGTTCATATATTTTTAAAAGCTTTGGTTTTGTTCCAGTGCAGAATGGAAACAAAAATCGAAACCTTCACATTTGTCATAACACAGTATTCTTGTTTTGGGGCCAGCCTACCCTTCCTGGGTTGATTATTGTAGCATATGATCACAACAGGCCAAAACTGAGGTGAAAATAAGTTTACTCTTCAGCCAGCATTACAAAGCAGCCACTTACATGGACAAATAGAAGGTGACATTGAGGCTGGATGAATTCCCAGCGGGGCTGTTGGATGGTTGGCTTCTGGTGACCTGTGAATGAAACACAGTGAAGATTGACTAAGGATAAGGACTTTGTAGGTTGCATCTATTTTTTATGTTTTGCCATGAGGGAAAGGGTTGGTTATTGGAAAACAACTAAGTGGAAATTGTATTTACTCCTACTTGAATACCTTTTTAATGATTAAATGCATGAATAATTCCCCCATTAATTAGAGTTTCTGAAATATCAGTGAGCATATCCACAGCCCCACCTCTCTTTGCCCCGAGAAAAGGGTAAAAGGCAAGAGACATTTCAGATGAGATGATGAAACTGGGAACAGAAACAAACCGGCCCCATTCTCCTCCAGACGCTCAGAATGTCAACTGGAAATGGAGCATTGTTGCTTAATGGCAATTTCTGATCTTGAGGCCTAAGGTGGAAAGCCGGGGCCATGCATTGTCTGGAAGAGAATAATGTCTGTTAGACAAATGTCTAAAGAGACAGCTGCGATGTGTTGGGCAGCCCTTCCCAGTGCTTCTTGGGGTCACATGCTGTGCCTTTCAGCCAGCCGAACACCTTTCGCTTAGCCCTGTCTGACCTCCAGAATGGCTGCAGCAAAGGCTCCAAGGCTACAGAAGAATCAGAGTATCCTGCCATGGTTGTTAATGGGATTAATTGATACCAAATTACATGAGTGATCAGTGAACACCCTGGGGGTGCTTTAATATAAGAATGTGTCTGAGGCCTAAGATCAAAAAAACATATGCAAGGCCTAAGATCAAAAAAACAATAAAGTGAAGACATAGTAATCACCAAACCGCATCCAGCCAGAGGACCAGTAACCAGCAGTTTGTCTCCGTCAGTTTCCAGTACCAGCCTCCCTGAAGGCAGGTGTGCAAAACCATGGATAGAAGTTACTTCCTGACTCCTATTAGATTTATGTTCCTGAAACAGGAAGACTTGTGATATCAAATTTATATGGCACCTAAAGGATCCCAAATCCTTTATACACACAATCCTTGTTTCTGCCTTTCCCTCTGTGCACGAATGTACACACTTACACATACCCATAAGCCCACATTTTCAAAAGCACCCGAGTCCCAGATTAAAAAGCAACTCAGGCACTTAGGGCAAGATTCTCAAAAGAATTGAGAACCAGAGCCTCAAAGGTCACGCAATACGGCAGATGTGGACCTTAAGTGCCTAAGTCACTTAGGTAGGGATAGCTCAGTGGTTTGAGCATTAGCCTGTTGTTAAACCTAGGATTATGAGTTCAGTCCTTGAGGAGGCCATCTAGGGCAAAATCTGTCATGGATGGTACTTGGTCCTGCTGTGAAGGTAGGGGACTGGACTTGATGATCTTTGAAGGTCCCTTCCAGTTCTAGGGATTTTTTTTAAAGTGTCACCCTAAATAACTTGAAAATGGGGCTTTGGCTCCTGTGGCAGCTTTCAAAAGTTATCCATAATACACTTGGTTGCTGTGGGATGGGCATCTCACATTGCCATGATGTCATCCCTTAATGGCCTCTCTGTGACAGTAATGGCAGGACTGAAGACTGAGCACCTGCAATGTTTTCCATATTCATTGGACTGCACTCATAGTCTTCACAATACCCTTGAAAATATAGTAAATTCTGTACAGCAAGTCGCCGTAATTAGGCAAACTCCTATTTTAAGAGATTGCTTCCCACACTGAGTACCAGTGTTCCAACTCTTTCCAAAGCCCACCACTCACAGGCAACCCATTTTTGCCAGGCCCTTGCATAGCCATTTGAGACCGTCTGCCTGTTCTGTTTTATGCGTTGGGGATGGAGTCAGAGTTCTGAGCTCACACCACAAATCCGTGCTGTCGCATTGCAGGGCCTCATATAAAACCAAGTATGCCGATTCCACACATCCTTGCTCTAGCCACTGTGGGTCTAGAAACAGAAGCCAGCAATCCTGACTCCCGTTCCCCAGCTCTGGGCACTTGACTGCGTTCAGTAGCTTTCATGAAGATTGTTTGCATCCCAAAACTATATTTTAGCACATACAAGCCCCGGATCCAGACTCCCTTTGATATTTGAGGAGACTGTAGCTGCTGGCATGACAGTCTTGCTGGCTGCAGGTTGAATGATGCCCAAAGTATGGCCTGGCATCTTTGATCTCTGTCATGGCCATGAGGGATGGCCAGCAGCCTAGGGAATAAGGGATTAACTATGTCCCCTG
>JANRFK010000961.1:9508411-9518749 GCA_030068395.1 Apalone spinifera
CTAATAAACCATCTTGTTAGTCTTTAAAGTGCTGCATAGTCCTGTCTTTTATAATCCACATTCATCACCCTTAAATCCTTGTCAGTTTTGTAGTTAGCCCCTTGGTTGGGCTGGGATTGCTGTGTGCCACCTGCATGAGGGGCACCTGGGAAGGGGTTCAGAGCTGTCTGATGGGCTGACAGAGGAGTCCAACATGGTGCCAATTGGACAGTTGACTTTTTTCTCCCTATTCAGTGCATTTGGTGTTCATGGAAGACACGGCACAGAGAGGCCTAGACACTAAAGTCCCCTAGTCCAATGAGCACAGAAGCACTCTGTGTGTTGGTTCAGTTCACTGTGGGACATGAACCTGCATTTCCCATATCCCCGCTGAGTAGCCTAACCACTGGCCTCCTATCAAATAGGTCTTGCTCTTCATTTTTCTGTGACTATTTGCCACAATTCTCAGGTGCATTCTGATGAAAAACACACACAGATTTTGAAACCTCAGAATTGTTCATGAAATGTAGTTCTTGTTTTCTGGCCAGCCTGCTACGGATCTCCCAGAAACAGGACTGCCTACAAGCAATGGAGCATTGCAGTGTAACCTCCTTCCCACAAGGGGGAGCGTGGAGGCCATTGAAAAGACATCCTACATTTTGGTCAAGACTAATCTTGGCTGGAGTCAGTTCAGAAATCTGGAGAGCAAATATATTCTTTGTGGGCCTTTATGTTATCCTTCTGAGCCACCTCTGTCGTGAAGATTGATAAGACCTGGGAGTTGTAAGGGGAAATATCACATGACAACATTCACTAGCAGAATCTGTGAACAGAATCCGTGGATCAGATCAGAGCCCCATTTCATTTGCTTCCAGTCCGTGCTCACATTTACATATTGCACAAGTGTTCACATCAGCCGTGTTTGTGTGGCCAGCTGGAAGACTCTTTGTAGGTTTGGAAGTTATCCACTTGGGGAGCAGAAATAACCCCATGTGATTCAAGAGCATTGTAATGATATGTTTTCCTGAAGTATATTAGTCCAACACTAGGTGTCTCTGTTTGCTCTACAGAGTTGCAAGCAGAATACTGTCCCTGGTAAACATGGCAGATAGAGCTGGAACTCAAGCTGAGAGAAAGCCTATTAGTGTCATTATTTTAGCTGTTTGGTTTTTTTTTTATGAATCACACCTGTTTAAACATTGTGATCCCATGTACCAAGACAAGCATCAGTCTTGCAATGTGATTGTGTAGACCATGAACAGTATCATATTACTGTAAGTAATTTGCAAGCAACCCAAGCGCTGAAATATGTTTGCATCAAGCATTGTCTGAAGAATATATATAAAAGTTTATATATGGAAAATTCACAGCCTTGGGGCTTGTGGAATAAATTACTGCAAATAGTTCAAATAGCATTAGCCACAACTGAGGGATTTGTGGAGTACAAAGGAGAGTTGCCAGATTTCCAGGAGAATGTGGAAGAAGTGTGTGTGTGTGTGTGTGTGTGTGTGTGTGTGTGTAAGTGTAAGAAAGAGCAAGAAGGAACTCAGAAGAGAATTGCAAGTAAGTGACATAAAGACAAGTTGTTTGCAATCAGGAGAAAGATGCACTTTGACAAGGATAGATGGAATACCGTTGTTGGGCTGGGTTGGATGCAGCTAGCATGCAAATTCTCCTGCGCTTTTTGCTTGGAAGGGGAAAAAAAAAAACTTCAAAAAAGTAGCAGCTTCATCAAGCCTGAGACTCCCTTTGCATCCAGAAGTGGGTATTGATTTTCCACCTGTGACTGCTGTAAATGAGAATTTCTCTGTCGAAGCCGAAGCCTGTGCTAGTTGTATTTCTTATCTCTTTAAATATGATTACCTGCACTTCACGGTTTCATGGTTAAAATCATAATGAACTTTGCCAGCCAAGTCAGTCCATCATCTCGAGCTTGTTTGTGTGTGTGATCAAATGAATTCTCTGACTGGTTACTCACGGTTCTATCCGCAGGCTACAGGTTTATTGACTTACCACTAATTTTCTTGTCAGGATAATTCTTCCAATCAAGATTTAAAACAAACTGCGAGGTTACTAAAGTGCTGAAGATTAAAGTCCTAATGCATTTTGATTTGATTAAGATACTTCTTACCTTTGGATTTAGGTGTTTTTTGTTAGATGCTGGGGGGGTTGGAAAGGATAGATTTTTATTTCAGTGCAAAACTCCTCTTAAAGGAAGTAGGATGTTTGTTTAGAGAAATCCCTTCTCCCATGTCAACATCTGCTGTTCTGTACTTGCTTACAGGGTGGGGAAGAAATAGATTATTCCCACCGTATCAAGCTACAGGCTGCTGCTGGCTGCAATTTTCTTCAATTTCTTGCCGTGAAAAGCAAGCCTGTTCATTTTGTAAGTGGCGCTTTTGTGTGTGACCTATATTTTGAAAACTGATGGGGTCACCACCTCCCTCCGCCCAACCTGTTGAACCGAAGAGCATCTGTGATCTGCACTGGCTTGTATTTATTTGGGAGATTATTTAAAAGACATGGTTGATATCAGTAATAAGAAGGCAGTGCTTTCCTCCCCTCCCACTTTGGAAGTGAAACCACAGCCTTAGCAACACCTGAACAAGAAGGACCCTTCCTTGATATCTCTTTCCTTCAAAGCTGATTTAGAAGGCACATCATCATTCTCCATTTATCACCTTCTGGTCTCTTTTTTCCCCTCATTGATTGCTATTAGGCCAGCTGAGGATATCCTAGATAGCCAGGTAGTCAGCGTGATCTTGCTTCTGTGCTGAACATGCTTACATAGTGTCTGTGCTGCCCTTCTTTACTTCTCTCATTCAGGTTTGAACTGAGATTAGATTCACTGCTGGCAGAATCAGGTAAAGATACAGCTTCACCCATTTCAACACTGCATTCTGTCTTTATGGGGCTTTTTTTTTTCCCCCGACCCAAGATTTTCCGTCTTTTAATCTCACTTTCTATTAAAAGTCTTCCCAGAGCTAATGCAATAAATTTAGATCCAAAGCCAGATGCATAGCAAAACTTTTGGCAGAGAATACTCTGTGAGAAGACATTGCAAATGAAATATGCTTTCCCTTGGGGATTATTCTACAGTTTAATTTAATTTGATATTTCAAATTAAATTAATTCAAATGGTTATGCAGTTTCCAGGGAAAACAGACTTCATTTATGATGTTCTGCCACCAAATTGTTTTGCTCCTATCATAGATCTTACATTGTTAAGCAGAATGATAAATAGTGACAGAGTAAGGTTATTCCTGTCTCTTGTTTTACAGCTTCTGCTCTAAATAGGACAAGTCTCTTGTGCTGAGACTTCTGTGTAAGTATGGTAAACATTTTCTGTCAACTTTTTTTCCACTGGAAAATTGGACATATGGCAAAACAAAATTATTTGTGGAAAATGTCTGCTTTCTCTGAAATATTTTTTTCCTAAAACCAAAAAAAAAATCAGTTTATGAATGAAAAATTGAAGGTTTTGGCAGGTTTTTTAGGAGGGATTTTTCAGATTTTGACAGATTAGGAGAGGACAGGATAATTCAGGGGAGTGTTTGTATCTGGAAATATATGTAAGCACTTTCTTATCTGCTGGCCTGTAGAAAAGTCATTACTCTCGACAGGGAAAAGATGTATTAGTAATATCACAAAAGCTCTGGAAGAGTACATAAAACTGGTTTCATTTTCCAGTCAACTGAGATCGGTTATTTCACACGCAAGAGGTTTAGATATTTGTATGCAGCAAAATAAATAAATTGATATTTGACTTGTGTTTTCTTTCAATTGTGAAGGACTATGGGGGGTGAAATATCTTTCATTCCTCTCAGACAGCTGATGAGAGAAATATAAATACAATCTCAAGAGAACGGAGTTGAGGCTTCCAGAGATGGGAATGAATGTGATGGACAAGCAGGCTCAATTCTGGTACAAAGAAAGCGTCATCATTTTGCCAGCTGTTATTATTATTCATTTTTTGTGTGCCTGGAGCACCTAGGAGGCCCTGTCGGGGATCCGGGACAATAGCGTGCCAGGTGTTACTAGAGCTGACTGAGAATCATTCAAGGTTTGTCAAACCCAAGCTGAGTCCATTTCAATTCAAACGTTGTTGAGGGAGCTTCAGAGGGGTAAGTGCGTTCAGCAAAAACATCAAAGAGCCCTGTGGCACCTTAAAACCTAGCACATTTGTTTGGGTATAAGATGTTGTGGGCTAGGGCCCACTTCATTAGATGCATGAAGTGGCAACTTCAGTTTGGCAGCGATATAGACACAGGTGCAACGGTGGAAGTGGCACTTTGCTATGCAAAGGACCAGCGCTAATGAGGCCAGTTCAATCAAGGTGGATATGGCCCACTCCCAATTGGGTGAGTTGGGAAGGTGTGAATATCAAAAGAGGGAAAAATTATGTTTTGTAATGAGCCAGCCGCTTCCAGTCTCTGTTCAGACCCAATCTGATAGTGTCAAATTTGCATATATAAACCCCAGCTCTGTAGTTTTGTGCTGCAGTCTCTTTTTGAAGTGTTTTGCTCAAGTCTGATAACTTTCAATAACTTTCTGTTATTGAGTGTCCAGAGGATAAAATGCTCTCCTAGTGGTTTTTGAATGTTGCTATTCTTCATGTCTTATTTGTGTTAGTTTAGTCTTTTGTACAGAGACTGTCTGGTTTGGTCAATGTAAATGGCAAAGGGCATTGCAGGCATAGATCACATTAGTAGATGCACAGGTGAACGAGTCCCTGCAGGGCTGGCTTTACCATGAGGTGAACTGAGGCAGCCGCCTCATGTGCCAGACTGTGGGGGGGTGCCACTAGGAACCAGAGTGTAGAAAATTGTGTCTGCTGCTGGTGCCTATGTATTCTCTCTGCATTACCATGAGAGGAGTAGAACAGGAAGAAGGCAGAATTGAGACCTTTCAAAGTTTTGGCCCAAGCGAGAGGCATGGGGGTGTCATTTGAGCTCCCCGCCTCAAGTGCCAAAATGTTGTGGGCCGGCCCTGCGTCCCTGATGGTATGATTGATGTGGTTAGGCTCTGTGATGGTGTCACCTGAGTAGTTATGTGGACAGAGTTGGCAATTGGACTTGTTGTAGGGATTTGTCCCTGGCTTTGTGCTTCTGTTGTGTAGTGTGTGGTTGCTGGTGAGTATTTGCAGAGACAGCGCTGGGTGGGGACCGGCTTTTAAGGCAGAAAGGGGGTGGAGGAGCGAGTTCCAACCCCTGTCACTTTGAAGCTTCTCCCGTGCTAGTGATGGGACTGACAACAGGGCTGGATGTTGAGGCACAGCCCTGCTGGGCGCCGGCACACTGGCATGTGTGGAAAGGAAGGGGGAGGTGTTTTAGGAAAGAGCTTTCACTTTTTTCCCCCTGCAAATCCATTCTCATGTGGCCAGGGCACCTTGATGCCCCTGAGCCACCGGCAGCATATGCAGGGTCAAGCCCATGAAAATAATTACTGTAAGTGGTCCCACTGACTCTGTGAATAGGTGTGTCCATCACCTGTTCACCAGCCAGCCACCAGGGAAATGCTCTTGAAATAAAAAAACAAAACCAACAACACAGGTCAACAGTAATGGGGCTCACTTGTCGCTGTTACCCATTTGTTCACAGTCCGCCCTACAGCCTCTCCTGCAGCAGAGGCCCTGGTCCTTTATAGCATTTCAGGCTCTATGGCACACCTTTGCCAACGGAGACTTTTGCCTATAAGCCAGGCTTGTTGTGCTTACACAGCAAATGGCTGATCGTGGTTGTTTTCTTTAATTGTGTGTGTTCTAGCAACTCCAGCTGAAATATGGGCCTTGTTGTGCTAGGCGCTGTACATACACGTAGCATGACACCGACCTTGTTGACCCTCACAATGGACAAGAGAAAGGAGTCTGGGCTGCAGTCAGCGGTGTGGTTGCAGCTCACAGAGACAGGATGCTGTGCCAGCTTTAATTTACTAGCAGAGCTGACAAATAGCCATAGTGCTGGCTAGGAGTCCATCTATGTGCCTGCATCCCAGGCAGTCCTGTGCAGTCTCACTGGTATTTTTAGCAACACTAGCCAGAAGTTAGTGCAGGGGTGGGCAATAATTTTTGATGGGGGGGCCACTCCAAGAATTTGTTAAGTGGTTTTGGGCTGCACTCTTCCATTTTATAAATGGAGGAGGTGCGGGGACTGGGATGGAGGTTGGGTGCATAAGGGAGCTTGGGGTAAGGGATTGAGGTGCAAGAGGAGCTGTGGGATCTGGGAGGGTATTTGGGTGAAGAAGGGGGTTGTGACCTGGGGCAGGGGACTAGAGTGCAGAGGCAGGGGGCAGGCTCTGGGATGGGATATGGGTGCGGGATTGGATTCTGACTTGGAGAAGGGATGTAGGAGGTGGTGCAGAGTCTGGGAGGTTGTGACCTGGGGCAGGAGTGCAGGAGGGGGTGCAAGCATCTGGGTTATGACCAGGGTAGGGAATTGGGGTGCAAATCTGAGAGGGACTTGTGACCTGGAGGAGAGATTTAGGAGGGGATACAGTGTCTGGGAGGGAGTTGTGACCTGGGGTAGGGGAGCAGGGGCAGGGCTGAGGGTTGTGGGAGGGTGGGGCTAGAATGCCAGAGACAGGCTCTGACCGAGAGGTAAGCAGCTCCCCACCAGCAGCCCAGCTGGTTCCTCAGCTAGGCTCCAGCTGCGGGGGCCATATCACAGCTCTGAATGCTGTGAGCCTGGAGCGGGTGGTGTACTTTGCATTCTACCTGCCCTGCAAACAGTCAGCTCCCATTGGCCAGTTTCTGGACACTGGGAGCTGCGAAATTGTGCTGTGAGTGGAGCAGCACGCAAAACCTTCCCCCCTCTCCTGGGCCTGCAGCATTCAGAGAGCTTCCCTGAGCAGTGTGCAAGGGCAGGGCAGGCAGGGAGCCAGACCTGGAGGCTTAACAGGCTGGATCTAGCTCACGGGCCATAATTTGCCCCTGCCTCAGGGCTAATCACAACTGGGCAGCTGATGGTCCATATTGTGCCTGAAGGCTGATTCTGCCCAGCCCCCAAATGCATCTGCCCCCACTTTACAAAATGGTATCCTCCAGGTGGCATGACCCTGAATATAGCATGTGAATTGCATCCTTCCAGAAATCCCAGCATTTCAGAAAAAAAAGCTTGTCCCCAGTTTGGACAAAAAGTCCAAATATTTCATAGAACAAAGCATTCTGAATTATTTCCATTCATCAGCACTGAACAGTTCGAGATGGTTGCAATGTTAGACTGTAAAATACATTCCATATTTCTATATTTGCCTGCTATTAAATTATAATATGTCAAAGTAAAAACCAAATGAGAGAGAAAATGCAACAATGGAATCAAAATAAAATATCCCATTTCGATTTCAAATTGTTTCAAAACTTTTCCGTGCAGATTGACTTGTTCCCAGGACACATTTCAGTTTCCACAGAGCAGCCTTCTCTGGCAGAAAGCTGTTCTATTAGGGATTTTTTTTACCAGCCCCAATTATTCCTGCTCTAAGAAATCTGGGAGACAAGGAGCAATGGTGTGGCATAAAGACAAGGCAAACTGGGTGGGAGGAGGTGGAGCGAGTGTCTTCTTGGAACCAGAGGAATTTGGGAGAGTGTCATGGGCTCCCAGGAGAAAGCAGTGTTGCTATAGAGACAGGCGTGCAAAGGGATGTCAGTGGGGGACGGGAGAGTGACTGCTCCTTTCAGGTCTGGCTGTCACAGTCCGAGGCCTTTGGGGCACTGCAGGGACTGCGTGAGTCCTGCAAGTTAGATCCTGCTCATTCTGGAATCTGTAGTAATTACTGCTTTTGGTGCAAGTCTTGGTAAACACTCCTAGCAAATCCCCGAGTACATGCCATGTGGCCTGCTGTATCGGGCAGAGAGAAGCATGAGCTGTATTTGTTGGGACTCCCCAATGGCATGTGGCAACTGCCGTGTTCCACAGTTTCCTTTCAAAGTGCAAGTAAAAAGTCTTCCATCCTCTTTGTGCCCCTGGAACTTAGGGCTGTCACTTCAGAAGCCAATCGCTCATATATCTGTGCATGGTAGGGAGAATGAACCATTGCATTAAACAACTTGAACCTTGAAACTCCTAATCACTGTCCATTCTCCCAGCACGTGTTTTTCACCCCCTGATTGCTGCTCAGAAGGGTATACTAGCAAGGAACTACTCTTCCAGGCCCAAACCCCTGCCTCAGTTTCCCCTCATGCCGGTTGGTTCTTTCAACCTTCTAACACTGCTTGGATGCTAAGGCGACTTGGCCTCCAACTAAGTTGCCTTGGACGGTATCAGCGTTCAGACAAAATGAAGCATGTTTCACGCCAGGGTTCAACCTGTCCTTTGAGCTCAGGTTCCGTCTCCGCAGTCTCCCCTCATTCACAGGGGTCATTGCATCCCCTCTCTAGGAGGCAATATATGTTGAACCCGCATTGGCCTTCTTTTATGAGTTCCCAGAATTGTGCTAAATCGCTGTGTTTGCCAGTAGCTTCAAGTGACCATTCTCTCTCTTACTCCAGCCCCCCAGGATGTCCTCCCACTCTTCTGTAGAACATTGACAGCTCCCCTGGAATCCTTCTTGCCTAGACTTTCCCTACCCCAGAATTCTTCCTCCTTCCAGGCTGCTGGTACCCTTTCCCCAAACAGACCCACTTTAGTCGGATGAGCCTTGTAGCAAGATTTCAGCACGCATCTCCCCTTGCAGAGTGAGAAGCATCTGGCACAGGTATTATTCATCCCAGCCCTCTGAAGGGCCAGCTGATGCTGGGACAAGCACTCTGGAACATGTCGGTTGAGATACTCAGAGCAGGCAGGCAGTTCAGCTGCCCATCATCCATTTAAGCGATTCCCTCACTTTGAAAGCCTCAGCTGTCATTTCCAGCCCAGCTGGCTGCTGAAATCTTTCAAGGCCAATTTCACTAAATTGAGGAGCTTCAGAAAGTTCCCAGAAGGTCTGAATTCTCCTCAAAGCAAAGCCCTTTGAAAGGGATCTTCTTGGATACATTTCCAACTATTTAGACAGGTTTCCAAATGTATCCCCAACTCTTTGTCCGGGGAAACAACGTATATCCTCTTCCTCTTCCGTTTTCCGTAGCAACACCTCGGCCATCCCCTTGCTTCAGGAATACTAGAGCAGATAGGGATGCATTAGAAAACCTCACAGGGTGAGGGTTTCTTGCAACATTCCCAGGGTCTCCTGATTTCATCCTGTATGGAAGTACTGTGTGGACAGACCTTTTCTGGTCTGTTTGGTGGCTTCTTTAGCAAATTGTGGCTGGAGGTATGCAGATATCGCCATCAACTCGGACTGCACCTTGGAACCAGGAGCACCCAAGCTGCAGGTTTTTACCCTCTTAGCTAAAAGAGAAGTTCTTGAACTGAGTCGGCCGCAGGTTGTTACAGTGCAGAGGTTGGCAAGTTATGGCTCTCAAGCCAAATATGGCTCAGTACAGAACCAAATATGGCTCTTTTGTCATTCCCGAAATACAGGAAACTTTTAAAATTGAAATGAAAAATTGATTTACAAATTTAAAAATTCATGTCAAGATGGTCTTTTTTTTTGGTCTGTTTCATCTTTAACCAGAGGTGAATGGAAGGCGGTGCACCCCAGTAAGAGCTGGCGGGGGTACTCTGCTCATTGAAGGGTCGGCTGAGAGTGTGCTGTAGGGGACGTGTGTGCGCTTCCATCCAGGATAGTGAGAGGGGTTGGCACTGGCAGATGCTTCCATCAGACTGCCATGGTCTGTCCCCGGCTACCATGCTTCTGGGGCAGACCCCGCGGCCCAGCCCCGGTGGTCCACCGACTGCTGCAGCAACCTGTCCGCGTTGGTCGGGTTTGTGCTTTGGCCGTGGCAGCCTGGCTAACAAGGCCCCCGGTCAGGGCCTAGCCCCCATCTGGTCACAGTGTCCTGTCCCCTGCCCCGATCCTGGGGCAGGCCCCACGGTCTGGCTGCCATCTGGCCTCAGGAAGGGCTGGTGGCAGCTCTCGTTCTGCTGCGGCACGGGTAGGAGGGGAGGCCATGATCCAGCTGTGGCGATCCTGGCCCAGCCCCCCATCCAAACAACTGCTGCCTGGGTGCAGCTGCCAAGGTCCAGCCAGGTAAGGTAATCCTGCTCCAGGGTCCCCCCCATATGCTACTTCCCACCCCCAGCACCCTACCCTGCCTCCTGCACCTCCCACACCCCTAACCCCCTGCCCTGACTCCTTCACTCCCATATCCACAAAGCAGCAGAAGTCCCATTAAATAAAATCTGTGAGTTCAATGTTTCATTTATGCTATTATTAATTATCATGTCAATTATCAATAATATTAAGTTATGTATTTTCAGTCACTCCAATAGTCATTCTTATACTGGCTCTTTGTTGACCACTTGTTCTGAATTTTGATGTAGTTTG
>JANRFK010000961.1:9547036-9557490 GCA_030068395.1 Apalone spinifera
TGACTCTTTTTCAGTGCGTGGGTTTGCAGCAAGAGTGCCTGAATCCCTAGGCTTCACGTTCAGTGAGGTCATTTACACCTGTGCAAAGTGCTGTGAAACCGTGCAAAGAATGGTGCGGGGCGAGGTACAAGACAGTGGAGAATCAGCATAGAGAGAAAAATTAGTGTGGTCTGGTTCTTTCATTCACCAGGGCTACGGGAGACCACGCTGACAGTGAAAAGGAAATCAGCCATGCCCAATATAATTCGTACCAATTTAGAGGCCACTGCAGCATCAGGGCTCATAGCATAAGTGAGAAATACTTTCCTTTGGTGGGATGGGTGGGAGTGGCCCAAAGAGGGATGACACAGGGAAAGTGATGAATTGGGGGGATGACCTGACTGGCAACCAATTAACGACAGTGGGTGCATAGTAGGAAAATTGGAGTTGAGGGAGATGAGAGCCTGGATTTTCCAAAAGGGTGAAACTTGCCCCTCCGCAAAGTCTGGTGTGAAACCACATCCACGCAGGGGTCATCAGTGGGGCTTGAATCCTGGGTCTGTAGATCTGAAAAAAACCACAAGCTGCTACTGCTTGAGTTAAAGATGCAGGCCTGTGTCTCAGCTGTGGTAGCAGACTCACCTGCCTTTGTCCATAGCCTAGCCAAAAGAGGGAGACAGAACCTCTCTGGGTTACATACACACCGTGGGAAGTAAGTGCCTTGGACATCTACTGGGTGAAGTTGCAGGAAATTCATCCTACTGATTCATTCCTGCTTTCCCATGCTTGCAGGCTGTGCTGCTGTTTCTTGCCATCAACCCTCCTCCTCTGCCTCTTTCTATGCACACGTGACTAGTAAGATTTCTTTCCTTAACCTTCTGAAATACAAATAGCAAAGCTGCCACCCGATAGAGACATAGAGAGATGGCTTGTATCCCGAGCCTTCCTCAGTGCAAGTTCAGGCCCTCAGTCACCACACAGCTCGCCTGATACTTTTTGTGGCATGTCAGGGGAGCCTCGCTGCATTATGAGGCACCTGTAATCCAATGACAGGATACTTTGCAATGTCCCCATGCAGCAAGGGGCCTTCCTTGAAGCTGTGCAACCGCCAGCTGCTAAATTCCACCCGGACGGTGTGAGGACAAATGGCCTGAGGTGAACTCTGAGGAGTCTCTGCGCCGGTCTCCGGGAGCGGGGTTGTCTGGCCTGACTGGACATGACAGACACCAGTCGTCAGGCTCTCAAAAACCATAAGAGGTTGTGATGGAGCGTTCTCCCCCTCCCCACCACTTGCCCCCAGGAGGTTAACTTGGGCCCAAAAGGAATCGATTAACAGGGCAGGCCACAGCTGAGGGGAATCAGGTGACTTTAGGAATCCCATGAGGGAATGAGGGCGTCCAGGTGAGGAGGAACCAGCTGGATTGGTAGCTGGTTGGTGGCTGCAGGATTCTCTGGGAGAGCAGAGGTGTGTCTGGAGGCAAGCGGTCTACAGTTCCTTCCTGGGAGGGGATTAGTGTGACAAACCCAGAGGGTGTTGGAGAGAAGGAAGAGCAGAAAGGTCGGAGAGGGCTCAGGGAAAGGCAGTGACAACCAGGAGAGAGCAGGCCCAGGTTGCTGGCTAGAGGGTCCCGAGCTGGAACCTGGAGTAAAGTGCAGGCCTGGGTTCCCCGGCCAGCCACTGAAGAAGTGACACCATAGGGTAGTTAATGGGAGATTGCCTGAGACAGCTGAAGTGGAGAGAGACTTTGATCGCCCAGAAAGTGGGGACACGTATAGTGGCCAGGCCAGGCCTAGAAGCCGCTGCTCCTGGCGTGAGTGAGAGAGGACAATGGGTGAAGAACCTGACTGAAGGGGAGCACTGGAAGGAGCTAATCTCCAGAGTGGCCAGAAGGAGGCCCCCTAGCAGCAAGTAAGCTGTGAGACAGCCGTCTATGTGGACAACAGGAACATCCAGTTGCATTCCTCCACTGTTCTCATCACCAGGGGATCCAAGCACCACGCAATAAGTGATGCAATTAACAGCTGCCACGTGTGGTTGGTTCTCCCACTCCTCCTTGGCGTATTGTTATTGTTGCACGCAGACTGATTTGTCAGCACCAGAAACAGATGGAGCCCGATTGTGTTAGATGCTGTGCAAACACATGACAAATGAACCTCCCAGCCCCAGAAAGCTTACAGTCTATGGCCTTGGTCCAAAGGGCTTTGGAATTGGTGGAAGAACTTCCATTGACTTCCTTGGGCTTTGGGGTGGGCCCTGATAGACAAGACAGCAGGTGGACGAGACAATTAAAGCAGGCTGCGATGGGGAGCATCTGAGGCAAAGTGGCAAATCTAGCAGAAAGTGCAATGAACCATGTTTCTGTTTTTTCCTCGGACCTGATTCTGCTCCCCCGCTGCTGTCAGTCAGGAGGGAGTGAACCTTGGCCCTGCCCAGTCACGTACACCTCTCTGGACCTGTGCAAAAGGCAGTATGAGCTAGGAGGTGAGAAGAGTCAGGCCCAAGAGATGTCCCACTGATCTGTAGCTGGTGTAAGTGGAGGACAATCAGTCGCAGTGTCTGTTGTACCAGGAAAAGGCTTGAACAACCTGATTTGAACAAACCAAGCAAGAGTGAGAGAGAGACTGGTTGTGTTGGGCTGTTAAAGTAGTCTCCATAGGAACAATCTGTATGTTGAAATGGACCACAGCCAACTGTGCATCTAGGAGAGGCTCCAGGAACCAGAAACTGAAGAAAATGTCACTTTCCTCCAGTTGCCCTCAGTGTATCTGCAAATTCGCCCCAATTTGACACCATCTGGATTCACACTCTCGCCCCCCCTCACCTCCCATGTCTAATTGAGGGCTGTTAATAAAGGGTTAGTGTGTCATGGTAAACTTGCTGCGTGTAGACAAATCCTTAACCCTTTGTGTACATGTGATCTTTAAGTCTGGTGGAAGGAATTGGCATGTAACAGAATCCAAGACAGTAGAAGTCACACACCTAGGAACCAGAAGGAAAGACTGTAGCAAACAATGCATCTAGGGCCTGGTGTATATTGGAAAGTTTTGCCGGTTATACTGATATAGTTATGTGGGCATGGCTATACCAGGGTAACCCTCATTTGGACACCTATATGGGGATAAGATTGTCCACTCAGGGATTATACCAGTAAAGCTACATTGGCTTAAATTTACACCTTAGTTTATACTGGAAACCTTTCCCATATAGAGTATGCCTATGTGTAGTCCCAAAGTGTGATTCCAGCTTGCATAGATGTACCTCACCTAGCTTTAATTTAATCTAACTGACTCCAGTCTCAGAGCAATAAAGCTGCAACAATCAAGCTTTAGGGCAGGTTAGCCCTACATGTAATTACCCACGGTTCTAGTAGGACTTATATACATTTGACCATATCTTCACTACTCGGGGTCCTGAGCAAGCTAGATTAAAACTAGCTTGAGTATACTGACTAGAGCTACAATCACACCCCATAACTGCAGTTTAGAGAAAGCCCTAAACTCCCTAACACATCAGTAGGGCTTAAAAGTAGATCTCAGGTACATCTACACTGTAACACTATTTCGAAATAACTAGTGCTATTCCGAAATAACTTAGTCTGCATCTACACAGCAGGCAGTTATTTCAAAATAGTGTCAAGATACTGTCAAGCTGGAGGGCTCCTTACTCCATCTCCTGTAACCCTGGTTGTACGAGGAATAAGGGAAGCTGGAGGAAGAGTGCTCTGTTTCAAAATAAGTGCTGTGTAGACGCTCCCTATTTCAAAATAAGCTATTTTGAAAGAAGATATGCAAGTCTACACTGCAGGACTTAACTCGAAATAAGCTATGCAAATTGAGCTACGTTAATTGCGTATCTTATTTTGAAATAGGGAGCATCTACATAGCACTTATTTTGAAATAGAGCACTCTTCCTCCGATTTCCCTTACTCCTTGTACAATGAGGGTTACAGGCTTCGGAGTAAGAAGTCCTCCAGCTTGACAGAATTTTGGCACTATTTTGAAATAACTGCCTGCTGTGTAGATGTGGAGTAAGTTATTTTGGAATAGCGCTAGTTATTTCGAAATAGTGCTGCAGTGTAGACGTACTCTCACTCCACCTCTGAGTTTGGTCCGTTGACTCAGAACAACAGCAGCCTTTGGGCAGATATTCACTTCCATCAGCATGTGTCCTTCCCAGCACAAAAGAAATCCCTTTTCCCCTCTCCACGTGGCTTCTCCTGCAGTACGCCAGCAAATCAGGAGGTCAGTGTTTTTCGACATGACATCTTGGTGTTTTGGGTTTATGCAGATAGATGGATGGATCGCTTTTGACATGCCTCCCCGAGAAATTCATCATGAAAGGGAGTTTTTTAAAAAACCAAATCATGCAATTCATTTATTGTCAAAAGGACCATGATATTGAAAAATTAGCCTTGATGTTGAGAAATGATTGAAATGCATTGAGATAATTTAACTATAGCTACCTTGTTCAAACAGCCCTTTTATGCCCAATGCAATGTGACTTCTTTTTTTCAGAGACACTGTCACACATGGTGACGCTTTTCAAAGGCTGTTTCAGGATGATTGTGGCTTTTGTGGGTTATCTGTAAAATGAAATGAACCCGGAGTCCTCTCCTCTGTGTTTCATCTGAAGTTTGTGGGCAAGGGTGCCAGAGCAAAGTTTAAAGGAACCAAAGAGAGCACGTCATCATGATACACTGCAGTAGGGAAAAGACTGACAGGCTTTTGACCTCCTTACTCAGTTGTGGCCGTGAATTTTGGAGGGGTGGGGAAAGACATGAGGTGCCTCTCTCGCACTCCCAAGTAACTTACTCAGAAGTGTCACAGAGTAACTGGGCCAGATCCTTGGTGTAAACCAGTGCTTTGCTTCAGCAAAGTCAGTGGAGTTACTTTGATACCAGTTAAGAATCTGGCCCAAATTGGCTTCCACGGGGCCAAAAGAGATGTGAGAGGAGACGGGGGCATGGGGAGGCAGAGGAGAGAGGGAGACTGGGCCTTGGAAGTCCTGAGTTCTCTCTTCTGCCAACATATCTGCTGTGTGTCCTTGGCACTCACCCCCTTGCTATACCTCAGTTTCCCCATGCTGCACAGGGCAAATGGGGATCTTTGGAAATGCAAAGCATTACAAATTTTAGTCTGGAATATGCTAATTAAAGCATAGATTTTCAAAGCACCATAATCTAATTAGGAATGGAACTTCCATGAATTCCAGTAGTGTTTGGAAAGCTTGCTTCCTTTGACTGCTTTGCAAATCCTAAGTACATCTTTTGAGATTAGGACCCCAGCCAGTCACGTAGTTCTTACGGTGGGTAGTTATACCCCAAATCCATCCTTACGATCTTTTTATTTTGTACTTTAGGGAGGGATAATTAATTCCACTCACCGTCTCACTACACACTTCACCCCTATAAGCCATAAGCAAAGCTGGGAAGAAAATGGATTTTTCAGTTCACTATAGCAATTTTAAAAAGTTGAGGGGAAAGCTTGTTTTTTGCCAGATCAAATATGAAAATACTGGACATTTTCAGCAAATTCAAATGTTGGAAAAAGTAATTGTGGGTTGGAGGAAATGCTTTGTTTCTGCAACATCTAGATGTTTTGTTTCAGTTCTGAGCATTTGCAACCAGTCTGGAACGAAAAAGGAAATTTGAAGCAGTGTCAGAATGAAATATTTTGAAAACTTGTGAGTTTGTTTTCCAAAATGAACAATGTGGCAAAATCAACACAAGTTCACCAAAAAGTGTGGTGCCACTGAATCTGCATGTCTCATGGGGTGGGGGTGGGGGGAAAGTGCTGGCTGAAGTATTTCTCCCATGTCTCATCACAAGGGCTGGTGAGTGAAGTACACGCTCTCAGATCCTTCTCTTTGTCCCTTTTCCCCTTGCTTTTTCATTTGCAGGTCTTGCTCCTTTCTCCATGAGCTACTCCAACCCCCAAGGCATGGAAACTCCCAGTGCAGGAATGCCCCATCATTATCCCTTCTCTTCCCTGTAGGGTTGCCAGATAGTTTCACAAAAAATACCGAACATGGCGGGGAAAAAACTGGTTGAGCAAAACAAAAAAAAAGACCCACCAGACACAGGCGGCTTTGCATCCAAGAAAAATAGAAAATACCAATATATTCTATTTGGGGTTTTTTTTACCAGACAGAAGATGCAATTGCCGGACTGTCCAGATGAAAACCGCACACCTGGCAACCCTAACCCCATTCAGGGAAGGTGGGGGGGGGGCTTCCCTTCCCTCCCCCTCTTGCAAGGGATTCCCTCCCCCTCCCCTAGCCGTTCCCTCAGGTCCCGCATGCCTCCTTAACTGTTAAGGAGGCATCGTGACCACTGTAGGGCTAGCTAGGGCTACAAGACACTGCTCCTTGCTGCAGCCATCCTATTGCAGGGAAGGAATTCTGGGGCTTGTCCAGATGTGGCCACCCCTTCCTCCCTAAATGCACCCCATGCAGGGAAGGGGCTGGAGGTGATTCTCCTCCTTCCCACATCTGCAAGTTATCCCCTCCCCCACCAGTCCTGCATGACTCAACTGTTTAGGCTCCAGACTGCCATAGGCTAGCAAGCCTATTCAGAAAAGGTGGGGGGGAGGAGGAGAAGCTGACCCTGCTGTGGCTTCCCTTTCCTTCCGAAAGGTGCCCCATGCAGGGAAGGGGCTCAGGGGCTTCCCTTTCCGCCCACTCTGGGAACAGATCCCCTCCCTCCCCTCCCCTCTCCTCTCCTCTCCTCTCCTCCCGCACACATGGTCAGGGCAAAAGGAGTTTTGCTGGCAGCCTTTGCAGCCGCCTGAGCCTGGGAAGGAGCTGCAGCCACTTTCAGTGCTGCCTGGTTGACATGCCGCAGGGTTCCAGCATGTGGAGCTTCTCCCTCCGGCCAGATCTCCTGTGCGCGCCTCTCCCACGTGCAGGAGAGGAACCGCAAGTATCTGGCCATGCTGCAGGGAAGGCTGGGGGAAGTTTTTCAAGTGGCCCCAGAGACACCCCGCCTCCTTCCTCCCCCACTGGCCTTCCATCCGCGAAAAACAGAAAATACCGGACATTTTGTATGTCCGGTATTTTCTGGTTTTTTTACTGGACAGAAGATGCAATTACCGGACTATCCGGGCGAAAACCAGACACCTGGGAGCCTTACTTCCCTGCGGTATGGGGTAAACCCCAGCCAAGCCTCCCTACTGTTAGTGCCTCATGCGTTCTCCACAGCAGCCTGGGTGTGACGGAGTGTAGTCAGGACAAGGGAAGCATAGATTGGAGCAATTTCAGCCTGGGCTAGGAAAAGAAGCAGGCTGCCCCCAGGGGTACCCTCTAGTACAGGACCGCTTCTTTCACATACAACTCATGGTACTGCTACGCCAGCTGTTGTCATGGCCCCCTCTACTCGATTCAGCCAATCATATGTGATATAATTTGCATATTCGTGAGTCATCATTTGCAAGGCATGTGTGTGTTTGGTGAGCTGAACTTGTATTTATAGGACGAATTCTTCCAGCTCAGGGAGAGGGGCGCAGGCCACCCACCGGCTTCTCCCTGTGACTTAGTGAGTGGCTACTGCCAGCTGCTTCCTAGGGCCAGCTCAGAGCAGTGGGGACCATGTGGCATAGTGGGTAGCTGCTCCCCTGGGATAGCCTGGGGAGAGCCAGCCAGTGGCTGCTCCCCAGGGCGGGGGATGCTTGCTGCCCCCTTGTGATCATTCATGAGTGTAACTGTCCCTGCTATCGTACCCCTCCCTTTCTGTTTGATGTAAAACAGTCACATCCCAGGCATATCCCATTGTCCTGGCACAACCAAACCCTGGCCTTGCTTTAAGTTAGGATAAGAGGGAGCTGCCTACCAAACTTGGTAGTCTTAGCTCTTGTCGTTTAGGAGGAGTTCCTGAACAAAGGCACATGACACTTCATGCTACTACTGAGCAGCAGTTTTATCAGAAGAGCCAGAGTGATGGTAAGAAAGGAGAAGAATGGGGAGAAAAGAAAGGGTGGGAAAAAATAGCCCCTTCCTCTTCCACCTATCTCTTGTTTTGACACCATAATGGAACTGAGAGAGATTATATGACTTTTTTAATAGAGTCTTAGCAGCCCTAGAAGAGGGATTTGCCTCTCCCAAGAGCCTTGTCTTCGGGATATGTGTCAGAAGGATTCTTAAATCTTCGAAAAACCTCGTCTCGCTGCAAGGAGGAGAGTGCCGCAGCCGTAAGGAGCTGTAAAAAACCTGCTGATAGACAGATGGAATGGTGTAATTATACGCAGGAGGGGGAGAGGGGAGCATTCTCTGAAATTATTACTGTGGGCAGACAATTAGAGGCTTTTCCAGAAGATTACCCTTCTCCCTCCCATCTGCGCTCCATTTAGGCGTTTTTACGCTCGCAATGCCATTTCCTTTCTCAGCTGGGCCATTAGCCATTTTGCCCAAATTATTATTGTGTTTGACTTTGCGTTTGCTCAAACTTTACCCACATTAAAACCAGCCCCCACGTGTCTCCCCCCGTTTCCCCCCCCCACTCCTTTCTTTCCCACAAACCCTTTCACACATCTGTCAGATTTTACAACTGCTTGGCGGGTTTCTTTACATCCTTAGCCCGCCTCTATCCCTGTCCTTTCTTTGCCTAGGCTGGACATAATCAAATCCAAAGCAAGTGGAAGGAGATAAATTTAATTGGTAGCGCTGCTCTCTGCCGGTGGGAGCGGCAGGAAAGCCAGAGTCTGAGGCAATGTTGAGAGAGAAGCCAGCTTGGCCAAGCTTTTTCTGGGTTTCATTTTTCCCACAAGCGAGAGCAAGACAAATGAGGTTGCAGACTTTACCTGAATCCAGGCAACGTGAGAGCAGACGCTCTGCGGGTTACCCATGGTGGGAAAGGCTGGAGTGAGGGGTCCGTGCTGAGCTTGTGTTTGGAATAACCAGTGATTTTCTCCTGGGAAGAGAGGAGCTGTTATTTTACCATCCTGACTGAAGCCATTGGTGATGGGTTTGATGAGGATGGAGGGGGCTGTTCAGCTCCAGGGTCTGCCAGTGAGCAGCCAAGCCAGTGGCAGGTGTGTTTGCAAGAACCGTCTGTCCCTCGCGCACTCCGAGTGGAATGGTGTCCTCCCCCCATCACCACCCTGGACAGACTGTCACACCCACACAGGCGCGCACACAGTTCTTGCCAGGAGTAGGGCAGCAATCACACCTTTGGAAGAACAGCTGCCCTGTGCACACCTGCGGCGCTGCCAGCCTGTCACAATCAGCCACATGCACCTTGTGGCCACATGACACATCTTCCCATGATGCACACTCCCATGCAGGGATGCTCGCTCACACAGCTCCAGACACATCCGTGTGCACACCCATGTCTCATCTGCTCACGCACACACGGAGCAGCACTTGGGTGCAGCCGTTCATGCTCTCACACATGGGCTTAGCCATACATTTACACTGATCCCTATTAAGCACATGCACAAACAATTATAGAGCCACGTGGGCAGCAGTGTTATCTAGTGGATAGAGTCTGGCATAGGACTGCTTGGCAACCAGGGAAAGTAATTTTGTTGCTCCGTGCCTCAGTTTCCCGCTCTGGAGAATAGATTAACAATACTGATCTCCTCAGTAAAATGCTAGGCATTGCTGTTAGCATCACTCACAACGTCATTCCTGGATTCTCTTCATCCTCCCGCTGATTCCCTAGGAAGCATGACCTTTTCCATTCCCCAGTGCCATGCATTTTTATATTGACACAGTGTCCAGTCCCCCAGCCAGGTGACATGGATAGGATGGGCCCATAGGAAAGGAGCGATCCCCTCAGAAAACCCTCCTATACAAATATTCAGAGGAGGCCACACAGGTTTTCTGTCAAATTACCTTGTTTGCCTGACAAGTACCCCATTCAACTGAGACTTTCTGTTGCCTCAGACAAGTCTCCAGCACCAGACCTGGATTTCTGTGGCCCTGCTTCCCACCACAGCTGACACCATCTCCGGCCATTTTGTTACATAAACCTGCCTGGCGACAATACATGGGCTGAAAATAAAGGAGTAGGTGAACGTGCCAGCACCTGTCTGGGGAAATGTGCCCTCCCTGGACTGACCCTGGCCTTGGCCTGGGGATGCTTGGGCTGTCTCGTCTCCTGAGGGCCCTTCAGAAATGCATTTAGGTCCTGGCCTAGCTGGAAATGATGCGCAGAGACGACCGGGAGGAAAGTCCTTCCTCTTTCAGGTGAAGACAGGGCCACACCTGAGAAAGGCCCTTTGAGCCTCAGTTCCCCATCTGTGAAATGGAGGTAATACATCCCTTCTGCACAGCAGTGTTACAAGGATAGATGCATTAATATATGTGAGATTTTAGAGCCACCTAAATTAGAGATGTGTAATTGGTTAACTGTGAAGTTTACTTCACGTTTAACCAGTTAACCAATTAAAAGGGGCCACTGTGGATGATCTGAAGCAGTAGGGGAGCCAGGTGTCCGGTATTGACCCGGACAGTCCAGTATTTTCGCCTCCTGTCTGGT
>JANRFK010000961.1:9615546-9627467 GCA_030068395.1 Apalone spinifera
GGCTGGACTTGACCTTCTGAGGTCTCTTCCAGCTCTATGATTCTATGATTCTAGCCTGTGCCCCTGCCAGAGGGAGAGGTACTAGGGGAGGAGTGGGGGAAGAAAGAGTCAGAAAGAGGGAGAAGTAATAGGAGGGAAGAGGGGGGAGAGGAGTGTTGAGGGTTGGGCTAGCTGCATGGAGGGCAGGGGCAGTGAAGCTAGCAGTGGAATGGAAGAGGATGGAAGGAGAGAGAGCAGCAAGCAGCCACCCAGGGGGCAGAAAATGGCACCCAGGGAAAAGAAGGTGGAGTTTTTCCTTCACTCTGGTCCTCCTGCCCGGTGCTTCCTCCCCAGACTGATCTATAAAGCCGAGCTCCTCTCCTCAGCAGTTCCACAAGTCATTGTGACACTCTATGCTTTGTATTGTGGTAGCACCTAGCACACTCACCTGTTGTCCCTGGCACCATAGAAACACATGAGGCCCAGTCTAGGCAAGGAGCAAGGCCAAATTAATGCGCCCCCCCCCTTTTCCTAGTCTGAGCAAAGGCAGCACGAGAAACAGTCCCTGCCCCCAGGAGCTAACCATCAAAGGGGGCAGGGGTTGTTTTGCAAGTAGCTGATCATTCGAGAGCATGAGTCTCACCAAAAGTCCATGGCATGTGGCTGCATTTTGAAATTGCACCTACAGGTCTGCTGACTCGTGGTCCTGCACCCTAGTTACTGGGCCTCCCCGTGCAAGAAGTCAGTGATGACTTGGGGGGGGGGGAGTCATGCTGTCAGGATGACTGAATCAGTTTATTTGTTATTAAACTTCCAGGTGCTTTGAGGGCTCAGAGTTGGGCATCTTGCTAGCACCTGTAAGCACCTGGTCTTGTTTCCACTGCCCTCGCCCTCTCCTGCCTGCCTGTTGCTTTTCCTGCTTATTTATTGCTTTCATGTGTCAGCCTGAGCTTCTGTGTGTTCAGTGCTCAGCACAGCATGGAGCCAGGCCCAGTGGGCTTCTCTGAGCATGACTCCAATCCCAATAAATAATAGTAGCACAGCTTGGATTGGACACTGCCGCTATCAGCCTCAGGGAGCTGCGGGACATTCCTGGTTGCTGTTTCGGAGCCTCTGTACCACCCTTCAGGAGGTGGCTGCGTTTTAGCAGAGAGCAGGGAAAGACGTCCCTGGCACAGGCCTTGCAAAGCGCATTGGAATGGGAGGCACCAGATGTAAAACATGATTGTGGGGATTACTCAGCTCTCTCAGACACGTCCTTTCCTTCTGTAACGGGCTGTCCAGTGTGGCAAGAATGGAAGCCGACTTTCCCCAGGGATCATTCCCATTAGGGATACAGGTGGCATTTCCAGTCGCCTGCCCCCTCTTGGGTTCTATGTAGAATCTGCCTGCCTGTGCCACCGCCCTGCCCTCTCAGATGTGCCACCCAGTTTGCCGCCACTGCCTGCCCAGCTCCACCTGAAGGGCCAGGTGTGGCCGCCTGGTATTTGCTCAGATGCCTTTTCCTGTTCAGGACCTTGGTATGAAAAAGCCAGATAAATTGAATCCCATTCAAAGGCAGCCACCGAGCGGAGATTTTTTTTCTCCCTTTCCTCTCCCCTTGAAATGAAGTTTCTTACACTGCTCATTAGATGATAAGTGACTATAGAAAAACCTTTGAGCGAAGGTAATTCCTAGTGTGAGGAAGTGGGTTGCTGCACATTTATGAATGCAAACGAGGCCAGGCATCCCGGGGGGATGCTTTGTCAGCCCTTTTATCTCTGAAACCAAAGTTCAAACCGACTTCCTGAGTCAAGAACCAGAAAATTATTCTGCTTAAAGAATTCTCAAATGCCATCTGTGGAGTGGGAGACCTTCATTTATCAGCCGCGGAGCTGACCTGGGCATGGGCACACAGAAATGAAAGGGGCCCTCATTACCAGGGTCCCATTCAGCTATGCGCCACTTTCTCATAATCGACAGAATACATTACGCTCCAGCGGGGAAAGTCCTGGTGACTCCAATGGAAAGCTGTAATAATGGTGACCCGGTGCACCTCCAAAGCTTGTTTCATCTCCAGATCTGAAAGTGCTTTCCAGACAATTAAGTGAAAATCACAATGACCCCTGTGATCCACACTAAACACAGGGCTTGTCGGCACTGCACGGTGAACACCAATTATAACAAATGTTGCCCCTAACGCAGTTCCCATCCACACACACTGCCCTTTCACTGGCTCATCTGGGGAGCTGGATTAATGCTTGAGCGTGCACAATGCGTCAACAACAACAATGCTAGTAGCACGTGGGGGCCGATAGTCCTCCCAGGCCTTCCCACAATTCCCCACTTTCCTGTGCCCAGGGAAGACAGACAAGTTCTCCCCCGATTCTCTGGCAAAGTATTTTTAGAGCAGCTTCCTGCAGTACAAAACACAGTGGACGGGTGCCCCCAGGCATTTCAATGCCCCGCACAAGCGAGTACAAGGCTGTGGGGACACAGCCGCTCCCGTGCTATTTTGAAGTGTAGCTCTGTGCTTACTCAAGCTGGGCTAACTCGAGAGGAGTGGTTCAGCCTCCCGCCACAGTGAAAACAGGCTCCTCTGAGGGAGTCTAGAGGCGCTACTTTTCAAAGGGGAATGACACCCAGGCACGAAGCAACTCTCCCAGACTGGCAGGGTGAATGATGATCAGACCCAGGGGAGAGCCGGGCTCCTAGGCAGCTGTTCCCACACCAAACCTTGCCACTTTCCTTGAGTGGCCTGACTCAGAGAACAAAGTGAGTAACACAAAGTCACACAGAAAGGGGGAAGTTCACTGGCACCAGGTCCCACCCAACCCTCACAGTAGGGTTGAGGTGAGACATGGATGGGGCACAGGTCTTCTGTACAGGGAAGTGAACAGCACATCCAGGAACATCCACCCAGCAACCCCCAAATGGTGTAGAGCAGGAATAATCCAGCAGAGAGTAGAACTCCTGGGCCCTGTCTGCCTAGCCTGTGCCTCTGCCACATCTGTGCCCACTTGGATTGGCTCCTCTTATCATGCAGCCAGAGAACTGCCCTTTGCAATTGCTTGTTCCTTTTGTTGTGCCACAAATAAGCAGCAAGCCCAATGGGGTTGTTACATGGGTGACAGGTTACTCTCCTCTGTGCCGCCAGAGTTTACTGGGGTAAACTGAGGCACAGAGATGTTAAATGACTTGCGTGAGGGCACATGGAGGGTCCTTGGCAGAGCTGGGATTAGAAGCTAGTGCTGTTGGCTTTCAATCTCTTATAAGGCTATGTCTACACTGGCAGCTTCTTGCACAAGAACGGTTTTGCGGAAGAGTTCTTGTGCAAAAAGTCTTCCACAAGAGCACGTCTACACTGGCATGTGCTTTTGAGCAAGAGCATTCACGGCAGTGGGGCTGTTCTTTCACACAAGCTCTGGCTCTCCTGTCACCTTGGTTGTAGCTCTCCTTGCTAAGCAGAGTGGGGAGGGTCAGCATTTGGATGGGAGACCTGGAGGTAGTGGGATTTTAGAAAGGGAACACTGTTCCCTGTGAGTCCATTTGGAATCCAGTTGTGGGGAGAGACATTACATATGCATGGCCTGGCCTGTAGAAGTGTGGAATTCCTGCTTGCAGCACCTCCTGAAATTCATGAATAATTAAATAACATTGTGATAGGTATAATATAAGAGCCAGAATAGACTAGCATAGGTGTTTCATTAACCAGCTGATGACCAGAACTTCACAGGAAGGGCTTAATTCACAATGCTCCAGGCTCAAGAAGCACCAGGGAACCCTGATCTTCCATAGAGTTAACAAGACCATTAAACAATCATCTGACTTTCTATCAGTTTTACCTAAATCCCCCTATATATTGAGCTCAATGACTTTTGATCCACTGAGGCATTTCAGTCCTCAGGAAGTCCTGTATGTCATGGGCCGAGAACAGGAGTGACCTTCCTGATTTCCAGCCCAGGGTTAAGGCGCTTGAATCAACGGCCATTAAAGCAATGGGAGTCTTCCCAAGTGGCTTCCACATGGCTCTGAATCTTTATTTCTCTGAATGAAACTTGTGAAAAGTTTGAGAGTTCCCCCATTTCTGCTGAAACAGGGGTAGATCTTTAGAAACACTTCAGCAGAAAGGTCAACACATTGGCCAAACACATCACAGACCAGCACACAGAGGGGAAATGAAGGGAACATTCAGCAACGACAAGGGAAAGAAAAAGACAGAAATACAAACTGTACAATTGCCAACACATCTGTCCCAGTAACTCCCCACACAGAAAATATAATGCCACATTGTTAATGCCTTGCTTGTTACGAGTCACTTGTGCCAAATATTGTGACTGTTCTGAAGATTTTAATTTAATTGTGCAATGAATTAATGATCTGTTTCATTGAGTTTCGGGTTGTTGCTTTTTTTTTAATTTAAAAAGGCATTTTACCCTCATCCCTTTGTAATAGGTACAACTGCAGTCACGAGTTGCTGTAGATCAGGTGTTTGGATGGTTGGCGCCCTCTGAATATGGAACCACTGTGCATGTGAGGATGGCTGGTTTGATTTTTGACCTTTATGACAGTAAGATCACTTCTCCCCCCCGCCCCCCCCCCCCATGAAGTTCAAGGCATGAAGGAAGTGGAAAGTCTGCCTCTGAATTCAATGGGCTTTGGATCTGTCTTCAGGTGGGGCAGAGAAACCAGGACAAAGCAGTTTGCATACAGCCACAGCCCATCCTGTATCTGGATACCCAACTCTGTACCCCATTGTAGGAGGAGGTCGGAGCTGGAGCGTGCATATGGGGCAGAAGACTGGAGGAGGGAGAGAAGAGTTAAGGTTATACCACCCCTCCCCTGTCCAGATCCTTCAGTAAAGATGCCTTCCCCTTGCTTTTCACTGTGTAGCCAAAACATGAGCATGCTGTATCCTCCAAACACACAAAGGTTAGCCAGCGGCGTTCTCCACAAGTCACCAGAGACTCTGGAGGAAGAAAGCAGGTCCCATTAATGGACCCTAGAAGTACTGTATACCATTAAAGTACATCCTGGGCAAGGCAAGAAGTGGTGGATTGGGCCCCCCTGTTGTGGAGGAAGCTGTGAGATCAACTCATTCCAGAAGTGTTAGGAGGAGAGTGACATTTGATTACTACTCACTGGGCCAGCTTTAGTTGAAGTTGGTCGAAATGTTGAGGTCTAACCGTTTTTCCATGGCATAATGCCATATCGACAAAATCCCTTTTTAAAAAAATTCCTAACAATGTCAACATTTCATTCAAAAAATTGGACAAAAGTTCTTTTTGGGGGATGTAAAGTTTTGATTTTTCATACGAGAAAGACTTATTTTATGCAAAATTTTAAAAAAATCACAATGGTAAAAATCTAAATAAAACGTAGCAAACTGTAGCAAAACAAAAATGTTTCGACTGACCAAAAATGAAGGGGAAAAATGTTATTTTGCAAAATTAGGCTTATCCCAATTTGCGATGAATTTTTTTTCTAAATCTGAACATTTTTCACAGGAATGGAAAATTTTGTTCCCCAACCTGCTCTAGCTTTGAAGTGTGAGGTGGAAGTCTTGACCAGTTTTTTAAGGCGCTATCGTACCATGCTCTCTTCTGCTCTGAAAGTGGTAAAAAATAATTAACAGGAAATAAAGTAAAATTACTGCAAGCACTGGCTAATTGAAAGTAGAGGAACAACAACTGGGAAATGCCATTAATTCACTAAAAATCAATCAAATTATATATTCTCCCTGTCGCTTTCAATGGGTCTTATTCTGTGCCTTGTTCCATCCTTTTAAGCTTTTAAGAGTTGAGGATCCCGTTAGCCAAGGCGGCAGGCACGCAGTGCAGGAGTGATAACCAAAGGCTAGACACATCCTTTTCCTCTCCTGATTGGCTTCTGAGCTGCACAATCCAAGAAAAGCCCAGTCAGTATCAGAACATGGAACTCAGGGTTCAGTAGCAAGTGGGATAGCCTTGGTCTTTTGGCTTTGCAGCCCTCCCTCCTGAAGCTATGCATCGCATCTGTCCCCCTACTCACACACAGAGCCCAGTTATGGAGAGGGGGGCCTACTTTAGATTGTAAACAAAGGTTACAGTGACAGCACCCACAAGAAGAAGAATGACACCTTTGCTTACTCAGGCTATGTCTGGACTGCAAGTCTCTTTCGAAAAAAGCCTCTTTCGAAAAATAGCGTCTAGACTACAACCAGTACTTTCGAAAAAGCAAGCCACTTTTTGGAAAAAGAGCACCCAGGCAGTCTGGATGCTCTCTTTCGAAAAAGCACAGTTTGCATTACATAGCGCCTTTCTTCAAAAGAGCACTTTCGAAAAAAGGCGTTCATCCTTGTAAAACGAGGTTTTCCACAGTCAAAAAAACTGCCACGTTCTTTCAATTTACTGTCGACAGACTGCAGCAGCAGTCTAGATGCAGGGGAAGTTTTTTCGAAAAAAGGCCACTTTTTTCAAAAAAACCCTGTAGTTTGGACACACCCTCAGAGGGAGTATTGCAGCTGGACAACACAGAGTGAGAAAGCTCCACTTCGTGTGTGTGGAGACAGAGAGAAAGGGAAATAAAAAAAGATATTGGAGTTTTCATTCAAAAGCACATCTTTCCTTTGTTTGCAGCTCCTTTCCAGAACCCTTCATCAGATTCTACTCTGAAATGTTCATTATCAAAGATTTACAAATTCCACTGATTTGGTGCATGTAATCACTTGAAAAGTCCCCACTTCTGCTGCTGTTTGATTTTTGTTTTCCCGTATGCCAAGCAACCCTGTCTAGTCAACAGAGAATTGGAAAGGAAAAGTAGGGACTTGTTACGGTGAATGGTTTCTGAGCTTACAATGAGGTCTAGCTTGCAGACAGCAGAATATGAGGATGAAACAAATCCACCTCTGGTAGATTGCGATCCCCTAGTTCTAGAGGCTGTATGTGCATAGTGACAGAAATCCTATGCCCTGAATTGCCTACAATGTACATAGACAAGAGAGACCTAGGGTGGGAGAACTGGAGCATTCTCATCCTTCCGAGTTCACAGATGGAGAAATAATGCTGAGACACACTAGGTGGCCTGCCCAGGGTCCCACAGGAAGCGTCCCAAGCTAAGAATTCAACCATTCACTTCAGTGGGGAATTTGTTTTATTCACCATACATTTCCATGGGGCTGGTCATTAAAATAGCCAGGTCCTGCAGGGGGTGCTGTGAAAACAGAAAGAGCTGTGCAAAGAATGGTGAGATACTTTTTCCTACTATGCCTATGCCCCTAACATGGTGCTAAGAAGGGTCACATTCTGCTGGAGATAAGCTCTTTGCAGTAAAATAGAAAACAAAGGTCTTGACTGCATCATTTGTAGGAGTCACCACTCATTCATTCTAGGCAAATTTCAGCTTAAGGTTATTCTAGGCTGGTTGAAAATTTTCTATCTGTATTATTTATGATAAAAAAATTGGGATTTTGGCAATTTTTCACAAAAAAATGTTGGCTTTCTGTGGAAATTTCAGTTTCTCAGCAAAACTCTCTTTCTCTCTCTCTCTCTCTTAGCTGAAGACATACATATTCTGACTCTGTAATACTCCCTTCAGTGCTACCTAAATGTTGTACTCAAATCCCTTATACTCCCATGTTCCCTCCTGGGTCTGGCACCTCAGCCAGACTTTGTTTCCCAGGATGCACTATGGCCTTGTAACTGCCATGATGTCAGACCTCCCCACCAAGAGAGGGACCTGGATGTATCATGGGAGATTTAGTCCAACCAAGCCTATAGGAGAGCGTGAGGCACCTGAACTACAACTCCCAGGAGCCATCATGGCAACATTTCAAAATTCAAATATTTCCCTTTTTAGTTGAAGTATTTTGAATTTCAATTTTTCACCAAAAAATCAACACCTTTTGTGGGGCATTTTCTGAGTAGTTCTGATTATTATGTTCTGTGTCCATTGATTCCTCATGCATTTTCAGCTGGGCATGGCACTCTTCACTACCTATCTATTCTGACGTCTTGATACCTGACTTTTAGTCCATAGTCCCAGGCTTGTGATGTTGTTTAATAATTAAAATAGGAGCTGTGGAGCCAGGATGCCTGGGTTCTATTCTGAAATCTGGCAGGCTATGTTGTCTGACAATTAGCAGCAGGCTACCGGTCAGCACGGCCAGCTTCGGTTCCTGAATTTGGCAGGCAGTTCTGCCTAATAGTGAGAACTGATAGATACCTAGTGTTTGTGTGATCTTGGGCTAGTTATTTACCATCTCTGGGTATTTCTACACTACAAAAAAAAGAAAAAAAGAAAAACCCCCCACAGAAGTGAGTCAGAGCCCAGATCCACTGATTTGGGCTGTGTACTACAGAACTACAACTAGAAATGTGGCCATTCCTGCTCAGGCAGGAGCCCCAGCTCTGCCACCCCTCCCCCCTTTGCTTCCATGCATCCCTTCCTTTGTCTGCATCTCTCAGGGATGATGGGGACTAAACACATTCTCCTTTGTGAAGCACTTTGCAAATGGTGGTGCTGGAAAAGTGCACATAACAGAGAGTGCCTCCTCCCATTCTCAGAGAAGAGAGCGAAGCGTGCTTTGTTCTGTCACTGTGTCCTCACTCTAGATGTGAGCATGACTGCTGGGGTCAGCACCGTGGCTGCCTTAGTTTCCCTTTTCATGGCAATGCTCCATCCCTGTTCTCTTAAATAAATTCACCACCACGGCTCCTTGCTGCCGAGCAAGACAGCCTCAGCTCCTGCACGGGGTCCCAGTGACAGCTGCTATAAACATGTTAGGGAAGCCAACTGCTGGACCTGACAAGATGTGTTAATTAGGTTGTGATGTACCACGATATGACACATCTAAAGCACAGCAGAATTGGCAACGTCAGTCACAGCGCAGGGAGAGGGGCACACATGACATTTTTAATTAAAGAGACGTGTGTTTTGACAGTGAAGTGTCGGTGCCAGCATCTCTGCTTCACTCCCTTGAATGGTTCAAGGTCTGTTTCTGATGTCCCCAAGCCAGTCTAAATGGACTTTTGCTCCCTGGGAGCAAATCCTGACGTGAGGTTTCTGCCTTATGTCTTCCCGAAGGAAGGACAAAGACAGGGTGCTGCCTTCTGGGAGAAGCCCGTCTTCCCTTCCTGGCCCGCCAGCATTTCACTGGGAAGGTCAAGTGCTCCTTGCATTGGAAGACGTTCATCCAACCTGCCCAAGGCTGCAGGCTCAGGATGCCTGACCCAAAGTCGTTCATTGCTAGTTGGGGTTCTTTCTTCATGCCCTTCCTCATTGCTGCTACAGTTAGGGATGGCTCCTAGGCTAGGAATGCTCACTCCAGCCAAGGCCCTTGAGTAGTGTATTACAAACCAGATGTGCTTAACCATGCGCTCGCGGACTGACCTGTGTGGATGGGATGGAAATCAGCCAGGGGTCAGGGAGGCACCATATGGTCATCTTTCAATGCAACCTTGTGGCCTTGCATCAACATTCTCATCCTCCAATATCGCAGCCCAAATTCAATGGAGCTGCACCAGTTGAAGATCTAGCTCCACCCCACCCTAGCCCAAATGTTCTTAGAATCCTAGAATCCTAGGGTTGGAAGAGACCTCAGGAGCCATCGAGTCCAGTCCCCTGCCCAAAGCAGGACCAATCCCAACTAAATCATCCCAGCCAGGGCTTTGTCAAGCTGAGACTTGAAAACCTCCAGCAATGGAGATTCCACCACCTCCCTAGGGAACCCATTCCAGTGCTTCACCACCCTCCTAATGAAATAGTTCTTCCTAATATCCCACCTAGACCTCCCCCACTGTAACTTGAGACCATTGCTCCATGTTCTACCATCTGCCCCAATTGAGAACAGCCTCTCTCCATCCTCTTTGGAACCCACCCTATAGGTAGTTGAAGGTGCTATCAAATCCCCCTTCACTCTTCTTTTCTGCAGACTAAATAAGCCCAAATCCCTCAGCCTCTCCTCATAGGTCATGTGCTCCAGCCCCCTATATGAATACTGCATTGAGACAGGAAGTGTTGTCTACTGGTTAGACAGGTGAAACTGTCATCAGGACTGCTAGGTTCTGCCCTCAAGCTCTGTCTCCGGGGCACCCTGTGACCTTGCACAAGTTGTTCCACTCCCTGGTACTTCAGGTTTCCCACCTACAAATTGGGGATAATGATACATCCCCACCACATCCAGAGTGACACAGTTACTGTTTGGAAGGTGCTTTGAGACCCCGAGATGAAAGATGCTGACTCAGAACAGGGCCCTTTCCCTGAGTGGAAAGGAGGAATCGGGAGGCTTGATCAGTGAGCACCAAGTCTGTCCAAGTTGTGACACCCCTTTGTTTATTCGTTCCACTTTTCCTGTTTGCTAACACCGCCTGCAAAAGGGCAGACTTGCACGGAGCACTCGGCAGCTGCTGTCTGCTGTAGCACAGGCTACATTGAAGATAAGAATGGCCATACTGGGTCAGACCAAAGGTCCATCTAGCCCAGTATCCTGTCTGCTGACAGTGGCCAATATCAGATGCCCCAGAGGGAGGGAACACAACTGGTGATCCTCACGTGATCCCTCCCCTATCACCCACTCTAGAGAAACAGAGGCTAGGGACACCATTCCTACCTATCCTGGCAAATAGCCATTGATGGACCTAACCTCCATGAATCTATCTAGCTCTTTTTTGAACCCTGTTAAAGTTCTAGTCTTCACCGCATTCTCTGGCAAGGAGTTCCACAGGTGGACTGTGCGCTGAGTGAAGAGAACCGAAGGGAATCTAGAATGTATGGATCCGATTCTATAACATATCAAGCACCCATGGCTCCCTCTGAAGTTAGTGGGCATTGAGGGCACTTGGCACCTCACAGATTTGGGTCCTAGGACTGGAACCTTTCGTTAGGGGGATCTAGTCGCCTCTGGCAATAAAATCCAAGGGCATGAGCTTGCACGCGGTGGTGAGAATAGTTGTGGGGTTGTGTATTGTGTGGGCATGGCCATATTACGAGTGAATTGATCAGAAAGCGAGTTTTTCTTTCAGAGAGCAATAGCAGTGGCTCTGCAGCCTGGCACGACATGCTGGAATTCGCAGATCGCTATTATTCATTTTGGGCTGGGACAAGAGGCACCCACGAGGGAAGGACAGAAATATTGGCTTGAATGCCAGGGTGTTCCCTTGCTATGCATGACAAGCTCACAGCAACCTGCCAGGAAGGGAACCCTTTCTGGACTGAATGCAGTGGTGGCAGATGGTGATGAATTGAGAGCTGTCGAGGACAGCACTTTCCCTCCGTCAGTGTGTTTTATCCACAGAGCACCCCAAGAGGTAGGGCAATGCTATTATTCCCATATGGAAGGGGGCACCAAGTGTCAAGGTAGCACAGGAGATCTGTGGTAGGATTTCAGTGGGAAGAATCCATCCCTTCCCTGCCACACCTCTCTGCGCGGCAAACTATGGTGTGCAAACGAGAGAAGCTCACTGTTCGATTGTTTGGCATTGCTGAATTTCAGGGTGCGGAGGGTCCTTCCAAGAGTGCTCTGGTGGCTGGGCCAGATCTTCCTGAGTTCAGAGACTGGTGCCAGCCCTTTCACTGTGTATTTCCAGGTGAAGCAGCTGCTGGATTGTGCTGTCGTAAGTGCTCACTCCGATGAGCCATCCTGCCCCAGATTTGCCATGTTGCCTCAGTCCATATAGCTTGGAATCCTGCTCTCAGGGGCAGCCAGTGTCTGATGTTTCAAGGCTTTCTATTAGGGTAGCTCTGTTATAGAGTGGTGCAGCAGAGCAATCTCTTTGCAGTGGTGCGATGTAAGGATGTTAAGGACTAGTCGACTATCCGATAAGCAGATGCTTATCGGATAATCAGTCGATTAGTTGACTAGTCGATTCCGCCCCCTCCCCTCCCCCACTTGCTGCCTCTGTCATTTCAAAGTGGCAGTGCTGCTCAGCTGAGCTGGGGATCAGCTGTGTGGTGCTGCCACTTTGAAACCCCAAGGCGGCGTTTCA
>JANRFK010000961.1:9627567-9638729 GCA_030068395.1 Apalone spinifera
CTTGTACATTTCAAAGGAGGAATGAGGAAGTGCCTATCGACTAGTCGAGTAGTCGATGGAATTCCATCAATTACTCAACTAGTCAATTAACCGCAATTTAACATCCTTAGTGCAATGAGACACCGTGTTGTCGTCTTTCAATGCAACCTTGTTGCCTTGCATCAAAATTGTCCTCCTCCTCCTTGGCAGCCCAGAGGTGCTGCATCAAAATGCCATCCAGTTGCATGCAAACAGCATCATGCTGGACTGGATCGGCATTGTGCTGAGTCAGAGAACATTGCATTGCGATGCAAGGCATTTGGAAGGCCGTGGAACAGATGTCGGGAATTGTGGGCATCTTGCAAGCAATTTTTGTGGAATGGAGGCCTGCTCTGGTACAGGCGGGAGAATCTCAGACACTGGGAGGTTTAGTGAATCTCTCTCTCTCTCTCTCTCTCTCTCTCCCCCACACACACACAGCCTGTTGTGCAGTGCTATATGTGGAGTGTGTGTGTGTGTGTGTGTGTGTGTGTGTGTGTGTGAGAGAGAGAGCCTCTAACCTTTTCAGGCAATCAGCTGGTACTCTGAAGCGTGAGGTTCAATTACCCTTATAGTCTTCTGACTAAATTCTGAGCTCGGCTACATCAGTGGTATTCCATTGACTTGAACAGAATTGCAGCCCTGGAAATCAGGGGAAGGATTTGGCCCTTTGTCTGGAGCATTCTGAAATATGATTAATGTTCATCATTTCCCCCACCCATTTTAGAATCCAGACACAGTAAGTCTCCGTGACTTCCTGCTGCAGTAATGCTATGAATCAATCTGAGATTTATTTACCGGTGCCCGATATACTAGACCACAGGGGCTCAGATAGGGAGGCGAGTGTAATAGGATGCAGGTTGTTGGTCTGTGCCTGTAACTACCATTGTTCTACAAGGAATTTTGTCTGTACAGCAAGAGGAAACAATACCCCTCCTTTTATAGCTTTTATCAATGTGTGCCTATGTATTTTTATCCATCGAAGAACAGCCTCCCTCATCTACCCGGTACATAATTACTCCTTCAGATTCTGAGGGCACATTTCCTGAGCAGATGATGTATATTTACGTTTCTGGGAAAGATTTGGGTATTGTTTCTCTGGGAAGGGAAAGAAAAGGAGAAAGAAGGAGAAGAAAGGGGCAAGATTTTCAAGAGGCACTAGTGATTTTGGGCAGGAGCAGCAGAAGTCCCTGAAAGGACCACGATTACCCCTTCCTCCAGGGCCTTGCCCCCCTGCCTCTTCCACCAAGACCATGCCCCCTCTCCTCCCTCACTTGTTCTTATGGCCACTAAAAAGTAGGAGGGCCTCGCCCAATGATTCTGGTGCCTGACACCCTTTAAGGAGCCCTGGTTTTCACTTGGCATTTGTCAAGTACCTTCCGAAAATCAGGCCTCTTTCAGGTATCTCATATTGGGCCCTCCAGACCACTAGTCACTTAGCAACAATACTAGGCAACTGGTTCTGAGCTGCTTTATTTGTGGTATAGAGGTGCTGGGAGGTTAGCTGAGTTTCATATTACAGTGTGTTAGGTGCTGTACGTACACATCGTAAAAGATAATCCCAGCCCTAAAGAGTTAATCACTTAAACAGACAAGACAGACAGTGGGAGCAAAAACAGAGCCTCTGCCCCATTTTACAGCTCGGGAACTGATGCACAGAGATTTAATTGACTTCTCCAGGAAGGTAATGACAGAGGCAGGAAATGAAGCCAGCTGTTTTGGGTTTTGTTCCAGTGCCTTTACCACCAGACCATTCTTCCCCTGAGTCCAGAGAGCACAATTTAAATCTTTATCCAGATCTGGAGTCAAGTGCTCAGAGATGTGCTTGTTCTGGATTCAGCCCTTCCAACGTGTAAGCCACCAAATTCTCCTTTCAGTTAATGCCATACCAGTCCATTGACTTTAGTGGGATTCCCTGGGGAAAAGTGAGGGGGGAAATTATGCCTGAGACCTGTAATGTGCTTCAGATTCCAGACCAGAGTTTTGGAAAACGTAAGGAAGCGGATCCCCTAGAAAATCCATCCCAGTTTTTACACTACCCCGATACATAAGAACATAAGAACGACCATACTGGGTCAGACCAAAGGTCCATCCAGCCCAGCATCCTGTCTGCTGACAGTGGCCAATACCAGATGCCCCAGAGGGAGGGATCATAACAGGTAATCCTCACATGATCCCTCCCCTGTCACCCACCTCCAGAGAAACAGAGGCTAGGGACACCATTCCTACCCATCCTGGCCAATAGCCATTGATGGCCCTAACCTCCATGAATCTATCTAGCTCTTTTTTGAATTCTGTTAAAGTCCTAGCTTTCACCACATCCTCTGGCAAGGAGTTCCACAGGTTGACTGCGTGCTGAGTGAAGAAAAACTTCCTTTTGTTTATTTTAAACTTGCTGCCTATTGATTTCATTTGGTGACCCCTAGCTCTTATATTGTGGGAATAAGTAAATAACTTTTCCTTATTCACTTTTTCCACACCAGTTATGATTGTATAGACCTCTATCAACATGGATACATGGAAGTGTGGGAATTCAGAATGTAGTCAGGGTGTGGTGGATACCAATGCAGTGCATAATCAGTGAATATCATAGTGCAGCATGCTTTCACATCTCACTGACGTGATTTCAAGAGTACACAGGGGCATCAGAGGACATAGTTGTGAAATTCAGAACTAGGTCTGGGTTTGCAGCCTCCTTAGAGAGCCTGGCTTTTGGTCCAACTCCGTTGCTAGTCAAACATATGCATCATCCTCTCCCTAACACTGCCCAGCCTGGCTTCTCCTTGCTGCTGTCCCTAGCAATAATACAGGGGTTGTGGGTGCAGGAGAGTGCTCTGGGTTGGGACCGAGGGGTTCGGAGGGCAGGAGGGGTATCAAGGCTGGGGCAGGGGGTTGGGGCAGAGTGCAAGCTCCAGATGGGGCTTACCTCAAGCAGCTCCTAGAAGCAGTGGCATGTTCCCCTTCCAGCTCCTAGGCAGAGGCATGGCCAGGTGGCTCTGCATGCTGCCCCACCCGTGGGAACTGCGGGGCTGGTGCTTGGGGTGGGGGCAGTGTGCAGAGCCCCCTGGCTGCTCCTACATGTAAGAACCGGAGGGAGACCATGCTGGCTGCTTCCCAGCCCCACTGCATGACACTGCCGACGAGGCCGTCAGCAGTTCAGTCAGTGGTGCTGATCAGATCCGCTAGGATCCCTTTTAGACAGGGCATTCCAGCTGCAAAACCAGACACCTGGGCACCCTCATCCCTGGTGCACAGGGCCCCCAAATTCTCTAATCTGAGCGGGGAGGAAGATGCAGGACAAAGGGTCTCTGTGGCTGTAGGAACTTTTGGGGAGTCTTGCACCATTCACACATCTCTGCGTGGGTCCACTGCCCCCTTGGACTTCTTGGAGCACTTGGTTGTTGTTTGGGGCTCTTTGCTTGGTGTTCCCCCTGTGTGGATCCCTCATTTGAATCCACCACGCTGCACTTCCATCTCCTCTTTGTATTCTTGTTCTACAAGTCTGGCTTTTGCGGCCACTCCCGTCTCTGAAGGGCTGGGGACTTTTATTGTTCTGCTGGGCTCCCCCCTATGAAGGATTGATATAGGCCAGCCCCCTTTCACAGCACTGAAGTCATGTTGGGACAGGCCATGTTTTGCTATGAAGTGGACTAGAGAAAAGGTTGTTTTGAAATATTTGCCAGGGGTTTGCTGCAGGTGACCGAGGCTGGTTTTTCTCTCCCTCCCAGTGAATTCAGCTCCTCTGTAACTCCTGGGTAACCCTACTCTCCACCAAGCCCAGATGTTTTAGGGTTGCCTGATGGTTTCAACAAAAATACCAGACACACTTGACATTACATCACTATCTACATTACATCTTATTTAGAAAATACCGGACATTTGTATTTTCTCAATTTGTTTCTCGAAAGCTCAAATACTGGACTGTCCGGTTCAAAATTGAATACCTAGTAACACTAGTTTTCATGTTAACTCTATTGCCTACCATCCTGAAAATGTACTCCCTTCCCTCAGTAGTTAATCAGCCATCTTCTATTAAACAGCTAGTCTGTGCATTGTTCTTTCACTAGAAAAAAATGCATTAAGACCCTTGCAATTTGGTTTTAGAAGAAAAAGTGGAGGTGTATGGGGGGGGAGTGTTTCTCAATGTAATGAAAACACAAATGAACAAGATAATTATCTTCATGAGGGTTTGGATCCATGACAATGCATCTCATAAAGCCCATTAGAGTTTGAATTTTATGCAAAACATTAAAAGAAATCTAAAAATATAAGGCAATAGAGTCAAAGCAAAGGGGATTTTTATTGAAGGAGGGGTGAGTGTTATATTGGAAACAATAAAACCCTGGAGACTCAAGAAAACAATATTCTGGTAAAAGATAATAAATGACTGTGGTTTAATCGCTTGGTAAATAACTAGGATATTTCTGTAGGTTTAATAGTATCACTATAAATTTTTTAAAAACCCACCTTGCACATCAGGGGTTCAGCTGGGATGAGCCTTGTAGAGTCAGAATTGCAAAATAGTGTCATTTTTTGCAATTTACTATTTTAAATAATAGTATATTATTTTCTACATGGATTCACATTTCCACCTCTCCTGTGCTTTTAAGATATCACTTACCATTAGCTGTCCCCCCCCCACACACACACTTTTCCCACTTAGCACACTCTTGAGTCTTTGAACACACAAAATGATATTTCGGGCAATCTTCCCCATTGCTTCAAAAAGCAAACACTTAACGAAACTCCTCAGGGGTCTCAATTTTAATAATGATTTTTCATGTGCTTGAATCCTAAAAGTGAGAATTTAGAAAGATGGTTTGGAAAATTCAAGCATATTTTGTGTGGCCATTTGCTCATCACCTATTTAATGGCTCAAATTGAAAGGGTGGGTGTTGTTTTTAAAATGAGGAAACATTACAGCATGTTAAGGTAAAGTGTCTTCATTTAATAAACAGAGTCTCAATCTGATTTGATTTTGTGAAGCCAAATACAATGAAAATCTGGATTTAATTTTTAAGGAGGTGGTGTAAGAGTTGGTGGGATTCAAATGTTTATTCCCACTCCAAGTATGGTGCGGCCTAGTGCAGAGCAGGTGTAAAATCCTGTGTAATTGGCTAACTAGTTAAATGTGAAGTTTACTTAATATTTAACCAGTTAACCAATTAAGGGGGTTGCTCCAGCCCAACTGGGCTGGAGCGGCCCCTCCCCCCACACCATGGCTGGACTGGAACGGCCCGTGCCTGTGGCCACCCCCAAGCCCCTGCCCACGACGTTAGCCCAGAGTAGCCCCTGTCTATGGTGGGCCCTGCAGGGCTGGAGCAACCTTGTGCCCACAGTGGGCGGGGAGCTGTTCTAGCCCCCATCAGTTAACCGGAACTGGTAAGCATCACCCATTTAAGGTGATGCTTACCAGTTAACCTTTCACATCCCTAGTGCAGAGTGTCTCCCGTCCACCTCTTGTGTCTGTGTCAGTAGAGGACAATAGCCTACTACCCCTGCCAGCTAAGCTCCAGAGGTTTACGCTAGGTTTCCTGTGCTGATGATATATACAGATTGGTCCTCACTCAAGCTTCCCCTACACCAGCCTTTGCTGACATGTTATAAGTAGCAGCAATCTCCTAACCCTGCAGGATTCTCCCTGGCACTGTTAAATGTTAAATATCGGTTAACTGAATAGTCAATTGACCTCATGAGTTCTTATCAGTTACTCAACTATTCTATAGTCCCCGGAAGTGGGGCTGGCAGCCAGTGCTCTCTGGCCCCACTCCTGAGGAGCCCTCTGCCACTTCACACTGCACAGCCTGGGGTGCCATGCAGGATCCGGTCTGCCAGGGGAGCCCAGTTTAAAAACCAGCTCCCCTCGCTGATTGGCTGCCTGTCACCCTATGCTGCTGCCTCTGATACAGAGGCAGCAGTGCAGGGTGGCAGCAGCCCCTGTCCAAAGATGCGGTCTGAGCTCCCGGACCCAGCACGAGCCAGAACTGAGCTGAGCTGCCTGACCTCCTGGCTCCTAATACACTTTAAATGCAGAGCTGCAGCAGGGGTAGGTCCCGGCTGCTGGTCAGCCTGCTATAAAATTTACTGGGGTGGGGAATTCATGTAGTCTATAGCATTAACCAATACGCTTTTGCTTATTAGTTAATCCATTACATCCCTACGCTGCACACGAGGAGTGGGCAGGTGACTCCATAATCCAGAAGGGAGCAGACAAATTAATACTGAACCACTTTGTGCTCTGAAAGCCCTTCCCCAAGGGGAGAGGCATGGCTGTCGAGTTAGTGGCCTGCTGGAGGCCAAGAGGAAAGTCAGGAACATGGGGAATCTGCATGTGGGTCCTCAGGCACATCTCGTTGTTACAGTAGACTGAGCCAGGATCACTGCACAGCCAAGGAGAAGGGGGGAGCCATAGGGATGCTGGGAGAGAGGAGGAGTTCCCCAGTGCTTTACATAGAGACTTTCCCCTCTGATCTGCCTCTCATTTACTGTCCATCCCGGACACTGCTGCCTGACTTTTCCCACTTCCACTCAAGTTAAACTCACATGGTCACTTTCACTTCCTTCTTCTCCTGCTCTGCTCCAACACTCCTGTAGTTAGCTGGGTCGCTTGTGGGTTTCCCCCCTCGCTCCAGTCTGTGCAGATGTGTAGGCCAGAGCAGTTGGCTGGAGGCAGCAGCTGGGAGCCGGCTGCAGAGGGGGAGTTGTGGAACCAGACAGCTGGGATGGGAAGGCTGAGAGCTGGACAGAGACATATCTCGTTATCGGCAGGCGGCAACAGTAGCTGCAGCATAAGGATTCGGAGAAGCGCCCTCCAGGGGGCAGGATACTGTGGAGAAGTTCTGAGACACGGCTATCCTTACTTGGATCCTTTCAGAGTCCCTGCACTATTTCCTCCCCGGCGTGAAAGCTCTGATCAAATGTCATCCATGCTGCATTCGTTAACCGGCACTGTTAACACAATCAATATGTGATGGGGCGTAGTGAAAGGACACAGAAAAACCATGTTCCCCCAGAAAACCAACCATGCCTGTTACTCCCTCTTACTCATTTAACATCTCACCTGACTAGGGCTCCTTTGTAGTGTTTTTAATCACCTCCGTCAGACAATGAAAATAGCCGTTCAACGCTTGCCCATAACTACCATTAGTAATAATGGGGAATCCGGTGGGGGAGCTTTTGCAAGGGAGAACAGATGCCAATAAATCCCTGGAAAGTCAGCCCCCGCCCCCTCAAATTCCTGTTGTACTGTATGAGGCGTTATTATTTAGTGTTAATCAGTGAGTCATTTGCCTGCCCCCACATTGCCCCAGTCTGTGTGACTCTGTGAGAGTGCAGAAGCTAAATTGAGTTGGGGATTATTTGTACGGGGAGGAGAGACAGCCCAGAAAAGCTCTGGTAGAGTAGGAAGTGGGGTTGGCCCAATCAGTGACACTGTTTGGGAGTATTTTGTTCCTGCTCCCATCTGATATGCAGTCACAGAGAGCATCGGACTAGGGAGTGTGTAGCCTTAGGAGTCCCGTTCCCTCCCCACCCCCAGTGGCTCAGCTGATGCACCTGTCAAATGAGGGTAATGATATTGAGTGACCTCCCCTGGAAAGCGCTTCGAGATGACTGGATGAAAAACCCTGTGTGAGAGCTAGATGTGTACCTGAGGCGGGCTAACGAGCCAGTGTTTACACAGGATGTCGTTTAGTTTGGAGGCAGACGCACGCTGAGGCATCAGGTCTGATGGCTCAGAAATCTCCCTGGCTGCTCAGGCATAGCCGTGGGCCTGCCTGGTGGAAATCTTGTGAACCAGATGAGGTCTGGACTGCCTCGGAAGCAGAAGTGGAAAACAGTCCTTGTTTGTGTTTTGATCTGGAGTTCCCTCATGAGAGACTTGTATCCAGAGACACTCACTCCTGGATTCTCAGGAGACATGGAGCTAAGCCACAGATCTGTCTATGCTAGGAGCGAGGGGTCAGTCCCCCTGCTCGTGTGCACATGCTCTCTCCAGCTCTCATTGAGTGTGACTGAAACCAGTGGGTATGTTCTTCGCGTGGCTGAACCGGGCCTAAGCGGCGCCTACCCCCGCTACCGTTCCAATATGCAAATAAAATGTAATGCCACTGCCATAGGGAGGGGAAAGAGGACACTGCAGAGAGAGAAAGACACGATTTTGAAATGCATGATGGGTAGACTTGGCAGAATTTGTTTTTTTGTTTCTAATTTCAACAGATCATGCCGATGTTTATTTTCGAAGCATTTTTCTCTAGTTAAATTTTCACATTTCTGCGAAATTATGGAGCATATGAGGGTGTTTCAGAAAATGGAAGTAAGGATTAGAAGATTTTCCCTTTGTAATAGCACACAGACTGTTTTTCACCTTCAAGAGAACAATTAAGTTGATCAGAAGACTCCAGAGTGGCTGCACCCTAGAACATCAGGAGCTCTGATTCACCGTGGAAAGCCAGGGGTTCTGAAAAACAAATTAAGTAGATAAGATGTTAACTCAATTGTATACCCTAGACATTTAGCGCACCCAGCCAAGACTTACATTAGTTATAATGCTGAAATAATTGTACACAAATAAGCATGTAGTAGGGCTTTTCTACTTAAAACTCAAAATATGGATCACATACTTAGCAGAAAATCTCATGATCTCAGAGCATTTATTTCTCTATCCATGAGAGCAAATGTGGCCAGGATCTGTGCTCTGAGCACGGCATCGTTGAGGAAGTTAAAGTTGTAGGAATGCACGCACTTGACCTCAAGAAAGTTTAATGGTGGTGTTGGCAACATTGAGGCTACTTTGGGGACAATGTTGAGTTTTGGCTCAGCCGCGTGTGGTTCAAGTGGGGGTGGTATTTGTCTCACTGCACTTGTCACACCCTCTCCTGCCCTCCCTTCCTTCCTTCCTTCTGTTTAGCTTCATTTCTGGCAAGTCATTCAATGCAGTCCTCATTATTTACACTGCTGAGCCAACATGGGGTACTTTTATTCCCTCTTTGGCTGGCTGCTCTGGGCTCTCACTTTCAGTCTCCCCACCTGTAACTGCAGCAAGAGCAGCTTCTGTGTTGCTGTCCCTGGTATCCCAATTGCCAGTTTCCTCTGCAAGTGTTCTGCAGCTAAGCACTAGTGTTGGCTGCCAGCTGCTATAGGTTGGACCCTAGGACTTCTGGGATGCCAGCAGGGGCCACCTGCCCCCCCATGTACCTCACCAGCCCAGCCAGCTGCTGGCAGATGTACAGCTCCATACCTGGTCCCCCAGCACTGCCTGGCAGCCTCTCACCACCACCTCTGGGCTGGGGAGTACCTCAGAGAATGCTGAGGCTTTGGCCAATGCTATGCAGGGACCAAACAGGACCAAGAGTGATGTCTTGGGAGGTCCCAGGCAGAGACCTCATGTGCTCTCCCAGCAGTACCTAGCCTCACTGTCTCCCTGTTCCTAAAATTACACCAAATATGAAGCACATGGGAGCAAGTTTCATTATTATCAATGAAAATATTTTTGGTCAGCTTGTGTCATGAAGTAAAATCGATGCTTACTGCCATTGACCGATGAGAATCAAATCTGGACTGTAAACTCAGTCCTGCTGCCCTGAAGACAGTGGCTATTGCCATTAATGTTCATGGGTGCAAGATGTATGCCCGATGCAAAAGTCTAGAGGAGCACAGTAAGAATGATTGATTAGCAGTTAGGACACTGGGGCTGTGTCTAGACTACACCTCTCTGTCGACAGCGAGATGTAGATTAGACAAGTTGAAATTGCTAATGAAGCAGGGATTTAAATATCCGACGCTTCATTAGCATAAACATGGCCGCTGCTTTTTTTTGACACAGAACTTTTTTGAAAAAAAACCCGGCAATCTAGATGGGGATTTGTTAAAAAATAAACCCTTTTTCGACAGATCCTGTATTCCTCAAAAAATGAGGAGTACAGGATCTGCCGGAAAAGCCCCCGCAGTCGGCAGAAACATGGCAGAACCGTGGCTACACTTTACTTTCACTTTTGACACTGAGCCTGACTGGCACAGCGTCGGAACATGAGTATGCAAATGAAGCCCAGGATATTTAAATCCCGAGCTCATTTGCATTTCCAAAGTGCTTGATTTGCCTCCCTCTTGGCAGAGGGATGCAGTCTAGACGTAGCCTGGTGTAGCACTTAATAGACACTTCAAGGCCTTTCTCTACCATAGATTTCAGGTGTGTTAGTGGACTGATCACTTGGCCTGAATCTTCCATTTTCAGTTGAGCAGATTGGGAATATTTTGACAAAACATTTTTTTCGGGGGGAAAATTTCAATACCTCAAAACTGAACCTGTTGCTGACAAATCTCGCGATTCGAAAAAAATGTTCGGAAAAATAAGTGTCCAAGAGTACCGTAGCAACATTTTCTAAATGAATAGTTTGGGGGGTGGATGTTTCTTAATGACTTTTTGCTTCCAAATTTCACTTAACTTACACTTAAAAATGTTTAAAAGCTAAAATTGAAACAGTTCAAAATGAAACGTTAAGTTTTATTCAGTCTGTTGGTTCCTGAAAATTTTTGAGATTCCGTTTTCATCTCAATTTTTAAATCTCAAAAATTCTTATGGGATGAGAGAATATTTTACTGCTCAGGCCTAGGTGTTAGGTGTTGAGATACATATATAACCATATTGTTACCTAAGATCGCTATTGTGTCTTTTATCCACACTTATTGCCTCTCTTGTATGGTGTTGACAGCTCATGTGATTTTAGTCCGAGTTTTGTAATAGTTGGTGGTTTTCTTAAGGCCCCAGGTCCTGAAGCTATTTGATTAACTGACCTTTCATTTCTTTTTAAGAGTAACTTTTGAGCTTTTGTGGGTTCCAGAAAAAAGCTTGAAAACATGATCCCTAAAAGCTCATGGCTCAGAATCCCAAATAAAAAGAACCTCCATATTTACTATTAAAAGGACCCCCCCCCCTCATGATTTTTAAGTTAATCTCATGATTTGGGGGGGCAAGGTAAACTCGTGATTTTTAACACCTGGGCTTGGCAATGCTTCATCTCTCTCCTCATATCTGAAAAGAGTTGGATGCTTCAAATCTTCTAAACCACCTTAAAACTGACTTCCCAGCCTTAGAATCATAGAATCATAGAACCATATAGCTGGAAGAGACCTCAGAAGGTCATCAA